>JAHHUM010001598.1:0-35000 GCA_036173005.1 Crenichthys baileyi | reverse complement strand
CACACGCTCCCTGGTTGAGTCCAACCTTCCAGGGGGAAGGAGGGGTGGTGATATGATAGTTCACTTTCCAGCATTGGACTTTATAAAAGCAAACACAAATAAGTATGGACTCAGACCCACCGTGGAGAGTGAAAGCAGTATAGCAAAACAAACAACAAGAATGGAAAACACTGAACCAGGTTACAGCCACATTTTTCAAGTTTTAAGGGTCAAACGAGCCAACACTGTGTAGAACCGTCTTTTACAGCAATTACAGCTGCAAGCTTTTTTTGTGACTCTACCAATTCCTCTTTACAAAATAGGTCAAGTTAAGTCAGATTGTTTGGAGAGCATCTGTGAGCATCAATTTTTAAGTTCTACCACAGATACTCAAATGGATTATACTTACAACTTTCAGCTTTTTTACAGCCTCCTCACAAACATGCATCCCTCTCGACTCCTCCACCTCGACCAGCCCCAGGTACTGCAGCAAAAACACAGAAACATTAATAGAGAATTAATAGCTAAACCTGAGTGGATCTCTGCTGTTCTGCAGAGAACTTCATCACATGAAAAAGCTTGGATGACTGAGACATGTCAGAACAATGCAACAAAAAAGCTACTGAAACCTAATTATTCATTGCTTTGAAATTGTCAGACAAGCAGCAAATCTGCACTCATGGGTTTTCAGCTGTGTGAGGGTGCTGAAAATGAGAACAGGATGAGAGAGTGAGAGGAGGACTGAAGTCAGTTATAGCATGTCTCCCTCTTTTGTTGTATCTCCAGTTCTCTGCTCTGTGGTGCATTCAGTGCCCATGGGGCCGCAATTAAAGTTCTCGCATCTTCGCTGGAGTCAGAAGGCAAGCGTAAAAGGATGATGGGTTTTCACACATCTGAGGACAGAGTTTGAAGAAATCTGGTTCCCGAACTGAGGTACTGCTGAAAACAACATGCAGCCAAGTCGAGGAGTCTTCTGGGCAACTTTTCCATCTTCTTTTTTTAGTAAGTGATGAAAAATACATGCCTTTAGAGAGTTTCTGAGGTGAGTCACAGTTGGAAGGTTTGTTTCAAACCATAGGGGGTATGGGGTCACAGGTTGAGAGCGACTCGTTACAAGAATCAAACCTACCATTTTAAAAAGCTTGCAAAAGCGACTGAACAGATTCCGAGGTTTTAGGAAAATGGCAACACCATGGTCCATCAACAAGGTGGAAAAATGCAGAGGGAGCTAGACAGAATGACCCAAAACCAGAAAATGTCCTCCATTGTTGCATTGTGCTTGGGTCACATTAAAATCACGTCATGCTACTTTTTGGGCCACATAATCACCCCGCCCACATTGAGGTGGTACTCAGTTGTAATGGAAAACGAGATGGAGACAATGCGGTGGTTTAGTTTGACATCTCACTTACTAGAAAAACAAGGCTTGTTTTCTTTGGAGGGAATTTTCAATGCAGAAAGATATCAAGATGGGATTCTGCAGCCAGTTCTAATCTCATATCGCTACACATAGGTAAGGTCAGATAAGGTTATTTATATAGCGCTTTTCAGTAACAAGACATTCAAAGCGCTGTACATGAGGAGAAACAATTACAATACAATCACACAGCAAACACACACACAAAAAAAAAAAATCAAATGACACTAATAATCCTTGGGAGTAATAATAATTAGTAATCCTTCCAGGTTTACTGGTAGAAATTGGTTCCAAGCCACACTTAATAATAAAGCATCTTATGCTAAAAGAAGATGATAATATTGATAGTCTCATCATTCCACTGAATTCTAACTAGGGAAGCTGAGTCACTGGTACAAAACAGCTTTAATCCACATTTTCAGGTGCTAATAATATATTGCTTTTACTGGTACTGAAGTTGAACTAAGTAATAACACTCCATTGTAGTCTTACTAAGAAAGCTGGGTCATTGGTGTAAGAGCAGCTATAGTCCAAATTTTCTATATATAATGTTTGGTTTTCGCTGGTAATCCTTCTGATAAAACATTCAAATCTGTGAAAAAGTAATGAAATCACCCGATTAGGTGCAGGGCTAAGCATAACACAAGAAGTAAAGATTTTGCAAGAGTGCGTTGGAATCCTGGGGGTGCGAATATATAACTGTGAGTGTGTGTGCAAGAATTAGACTGTCAACACAGATAGAGCGCCCAATAGGGATCCAACTCTATCCTCCAAGACGCCAATGCTCTTCCCCACAGATGGGGGTTTATCAGAGACTACTTCCAGAAATTGGGAATGGAGACAATGCCTGCAGTCCCACTTCAGCCCCACTGAACACATGTGGAGTCAGCTTGGGTGTGCAATTTTTGGCAGAGTGAACAATTCAACAATATTGGTAAATTCACGACAAATGCTGGCTGAGGAATGGCTTGCCATCCTGCAGGGGTGTGAGAACAAACTGGTGACCAAAAAGAGGAAGAGATGTCAGGCTATTGTAATTTTCCCACACAGTGTTGAGGAACCTGCTTGTTAAATGACCAGTATCTGTTATTTAATATATAACCCCAACCATGTAAACCATGGAATGAAAAGCATTTCAAACAGTCTGATTTATAGGTATTGTTACAACAAAGAAATAATCAACTGAACATGAAATGTCAGCTCAAACTTTGCTCTTTAACTTCTCTGTATTTTCATTTCTCCCTTTGATGCACAGTGTAGTCCCCAACCTTCTTTTAAATTAACTCTCTTATCTGGTCCGATCTCTCCCTCTGTTTGCCATTTCAAATCTCACGATGTGTTTACATCCCCTCAGTGTGCCTATATCAATCTCCCTGTCATTTCCGGTGGTCTCAGTAATCTGTAACTCCACCTTGCTGTCAAAGCTCCCTCTCTGCCCTTCATCTTTTACTGTCACTATCTCCTCAGTTCGTCTACAAATCAGCTCTCATACGGCGCACGCTCACACTGAGGAAGGTTAGTCATAAAATCTGCCCTTTAATAATCCTACTGTTTGCATCTACTGCGATCGAGGTATTTACCAGCAGAGCTAACGAATAAGGCTTTAAGTATATACACGCTATGCACACACATGTATGTATAGTTAAAGACCCCTGTCCTACATCGATGAAATGAAAAGCAGATCACATACGCAACAATGTGATGTGGGTATAAGCCTCTGGTACAGTCATCCCGCCTCATTTTCCTTATCTTGTTTGCATCCAATACAGTCAATTTAAATTTGCTGCTGTTCTTAAAGTACATGAAATAACCAGAGAAATGTCTATAATTAAAAAGGAGCAACAGTCTTTGGCTAAACAGCTCAAATACATTATATAAAGGAAGTGATTAATTAACTCACAATTCTAAATTAGCATGTCTACCTTCCCTCATTTGTCTCAGTGTTAGTGGAAGTTAGGAACAACCTCTAGGAACCTCGGCTGTCATGTCTGATCCCTGCCTCAGTCAAGTCATGTCACAGTTTTTCATCTCCTCATTGTTTTTCCCCGCCTGTCACAGAAAACGTTAATCAGCATTATGCCACTCACCTGTTCTCTTCAGTACTTAAGGTCCACTCTCCCACAGCTTCAGTGCCAGATTTATGAACGGTTTTTGCCGAGTAGTTGTCCAGCATTCATGTCTCTTCTTGCCTGCCTCGTTACGATCCTGCTTCTGGGTTTTGTTCTCACGTCTCCTGCCTCAGCCCTTGTCGGACTTGCTCAGTCATCAGCCTCACGGATTTCGACCCCCCTTCTGGATTTTGGATTCACGTCTTCTGTCTTCGCCCTCCTCAGATTTGTTCAGTCATCTGACTCACGGATCTCGACCTTTGCCGGCTCTCCCCGACCACGAGTTAAGTCTGTTCCTCCTAACCTGGTTCCTCTTTCTGATCTTTTGTGTATGACCTCCGCCTGTACCACGGATTTTCCCCGAGCATCCAAGTCTCTCCAGAGTACACTCCGTAAACACGGAAGTAACGTCGGACTCCATCCAAGGCTGTCCACGTCATTCAGGAGTTCATTCCGGAACAAGCGCTCTCTGAAAACGTTAGTGGCTTCTTTCAAAGTTAATTCTGCTCCATGGTTCAATCCAGCCACTAACCTAATCCTCTCCTGCTTAGAGCTCCGGATCCCCTTGACGTGTGTGTCCAGATCCTATTTCCTGTTTCTTAATAAAACTTTTAAAACTATTCAGGTGTTTGGCAACATTGTGAAACTCATTTCCCCACTCATTACATTAAATCTGGCCAAAAGGAGTTTCACGCTGACACCTGAAGTACTAACAGGAACCTGTTTTGAGCTTTCTAAGTCTAAACCAGAACCAGTTTGCAATTCCTCACCCAAGCTTGATTTCAGGAGTTATCCTCTGACGCAATCTTCTGGATTGCCCAAGTCATCACAATCAGCGGTAATGGCTTCCAGAGAGCCCAGTCTCACCCCTCCTGAGGCATTTAATGGAGACGCCAGTCAGTGCCGTTCCTTCTTAACACAATGTGAAATCCAGTTTGAATTACAGCCTTTTTTCTAAAGACTTGGACTCTCATGTTCAACATGTTCACGCCATCCTACTCCGCCTTCTCCAGAACAACCTGTATGTAAAAGCAGAGAAGTATGAGTTTCATACCACCAATACCACCTTCCTAGGTTTTAACATCACTCCTGACCAAATCTCAATGGACTCCTCCAAAGTATCCGCAGTATTGAATTGGCCCACTCCTCAGTAAGCAGCTTCAACGTTTCCTTGGTTTCGCTAACTTTTAGAGAAGGTTTATTCGTAACTATAGTTCTGTGTCTGCTTCCCTTCATGCTCTTACTTCCATTAAAAACCCCTTTAAATGGAACGAGGGAGCTAATCATGCCTTTTTGAAACTAAAGACCTTATTAACCACAGCACCCATTTTAAGGTTTACAGACACTAGTAAACAGTTCATCGTAGAAGTTGATGCTTCTGATACTGGGTTAGGCGCCGTACTCAGTCAACGTGCTAGCGATTACCCATGTGCCTTTTATTCCAAGTCTCTCTCCCCAGCGGAACGCAACTATGATGTAGGAGACCGCGAGCTCCTAGCAGTTAAGATGGCTCTAGAGGAGTGGCGCCATTGGTTGGAGGGGGCCAAATCATCCTTTCATCGTCCTGACCGACCACAAGAACTTGGAGTACCTACGGTCAGCTAAGAGACTCAATCCTCATCAGGCAAGGTGGGCTCTGTTTTTTGGCCGTTTCAATTTTTCCCTGTCATACAGACCCGGGACGAAGAATGTCAAGCTGGACTCTCTCTCCCGGATCTTCGAGAAGGAACAGTCTAGTGGTTCTGATGGATTCATCCTTCCGGAGAAGGTTCGTCTAGCCGTCACGCAGGTCTAGAGGGAGGTCAGAGAGGCCCACCAGAATCATCCACCACCAAGTGAATGCCCGGTTGACCGACTCTTTGTACCTGATCATCTAGTATCTAAGGTACTCTCCTTTTGCCACACGTCTCCACTGTTTTGTCATCCGGGCATAGGAAAGACCACAGAAATAGTTAAGTCTCAGTTCTGGTGGGGTTCCTTGCAAAAGGACGTTAGAGAGTTTGTTGGGTCCTGCACCCAATGCTCCCTGGCCAAACCCTCTCGCCGACCGCCAGCAGGTCTTCTGAGGCTGCTCCCCATACCTTCACAGCCCTGGTCCCACCTTGCTATGGACTTCGTCACTGGTCTGCCACAGTCTGGGGGTAAGTCTGTCGTTCTTACCATAGTAGACAGATTTTCTAAGATGGCTCACTTAGTAGCCTTGGAGAAGCTACCCTCAGCGAAAGAACTAAGCACAATCTTGTTACAAGAGGTGTTCAGGCTTCATGGGATTCCTAAAAACATTGTGTCCGACCGTGGCCCTCAGTTCATCTCCAAGTTTTGGCCCGAATTTTGTAAAACCCTGGGCATTGAACTGAGTCTGTCTTCAGGTTTCCATCCCCACACTGATGGTCAGACGGAGCGTCTGACCATCCTGTGTGGAGAGGATGGCACGAAATGGGCAGAACACCTTCCCATAGTTGAACATGCTATGAACTCCATCGCCTCTAATGCCACTGGTCTGTCTCCCTTCTATGTTCTGTATGGATTCCAGCCACCAGTGTTTGCCGCCCAAGATAAAGCTCCCATAGTCCTATCTGCATACCAAGCCGCCCAGAGGTGCCGTAGAGTCTGGACCAGGGCCCGTGCCCAACTCCTTAAGTCCTCAGCAGTCTACTCGCGAGCAGCCAACCATCACAGGATCCCTGCACCCAACTACCAGGAGGGACAAAAGGTTTGGATGTCCACCAAGGATCTTCCCCTGCGGGTAGACTGCAGAAAGCTGGCACCTCGGTTCATACCTCGGTTCATCGGTCCCTTTCCCATCACTAAAGTGGTTAACCCGGTGGCCGTCAAGTTAAGACTCCCCAACTCCATGAAGATTCACCCTACGTTCCACGTGTCCCAGGTCAAGCCTGTCCAATACTCCAGGTTTTTGCCCTCCTCCAGACCCCCTCCGCCCACCCGGCTCATCGATGGCGGTGTCACCTACACCATTTGTCGCATCATGCGTTCTCGCCGCTGGGGTAGAGGGATCCAGTATCTCATTGACTGGGAAGGATATGGGCCTGAAGAACGCTCCTGGGTTCCTGCTCGTCACATTTTGGACAAAGGTCTAATTGCCAAGTTCCATAGAGATCACCCCACTCTACCTGGAGGTCCGTCTGGAGCCGGACCTTAAGAGGGGGGTACTGTCATGAATCATGTCAGGTCCCTGCCTCAGTCAAATCATGTCACAGTTTTTCATCTTCTCATTGTTTCTCCCCGCCTGTCACAGAAAACGTTAATCAGCATCATGCCACTCACCTGTTCTCTTCAGTACTTAAGGTCCACTCTCCCACAGCTTCAGTGCCAGATTTACGAACGGTTTTTGCCAAGTAGTTGTCCAGCATTCATGTCTCTTCTTGCCTGCCTCGTTACGATCCTGCTTCTGAGTTTTGTTCTCACGTCTCCTGCCTCAGCCCCTGTCGGATTTGTTCAGTCATCTGACTCACGGATCTCGACCTTCGCCTGCTCTCTCCGACCACGAGTTAAGTCTGTTCCTCCTAACCTGGTTCCTCTTTCTGATCTTTTGTGTATGACCTCCGCCTGTACCACGGATTTTCCCCGAGCCTCCAAGTCTCTCCGGAGTAAACTCCGTAAACACGGAAGTAACGTCGGACTCCATCCAAGGCTGTCCACGTCATTCAGGAGTTCATTCCGGAACAAGCGCTCTCTGAAAAGGTTAGTGGCTTCTTTCAAAGTTAATTCTGCTCCATGGTTCAATCCAGCCACTAACCTAATCCTCTCCTGCTTAGAGCTCCGGATCCCCTTGACGTATGTGTCCAGATCCTGCTTCCTGTTTATTAATAAAACTTTTAAAACATTTCAGGTGTTTGGCAACATTGTGAAACTCATTTCCCCACTCATTACATCGGCACAGAAATATACATGTCGAGGATGAGATTCTGGTTGCACAATGGTTCTGGATTAGCTTTTGAAGGCCATCTGTACAGAATGTTCTGGGCACAAAAAAGATGACTGATGCAAATTATAGTACAAATGAGGGGAAAAAACTGGAACAAAAATATAACATGACAAAAGAGGAAAGAGAGTTCACCTTAGGGAAAACAGAAAATAAAGTCAGATTCAGAGTTATAGACGAAGTGTCGCACCGTTTGAAACAAACTCAGATGGAATTTTAGTCAAGATTCAGCCAGTAGGTGTTAGTTTCTCACCCCAGACCTCTTCAAATGTACATTACATTTATACTATAAAAGTAACATTAATACAATGACAAAAGCTCAAATCCTTTACATTTTGTTTTATGTTTTATCTGAATACACTGACATTTACTTTTGTCTTTATAACTTTATCTTTCCCAGCAATCCATACATGTGGGGTTTTGGCTGAAAATGTGAAACACACAGTTAGGAAACCATGCACCATCATCTGCTGATGATTGGGCTTTAATGAGTTTTTAAAAAATGATCTGCATTGAAAACAACCCAAAATCTGGATGTGTGCAGGCTACATCGGCAGCCCTGAAACACTGATGATTCCCCCTAAAGGCACAATGACCACAGGAAAGTTGATCGGTGCACTCATTAGAAAGAGTTTAGGCTGCAGATTCTTGGAGCATTCAATACGTGTACAATACCTATTTAATAACATTTAAGGTGGCTGGAAGCTGGAGCCTACCAGCAGTCAAAGGGCAAGATGCAGGGTACACCCTGGACAGGCCGCTAATCAGTCACAGTGTAACACAGAGACATACAGTACAAACACACCTAACACATTTACAGCTAAGGGGACGTTAAAGTGGGCAATTAACCAAACTTACATGTCTTTGGACATAGAAAGCTGAACCCTCAGAGAACCAAGGCAACACGAGAAAAACTCCACACTGATGGGGGCCGGCTGAGGTTGGAACCTACAGTAAGACCCGATTTGAGGCAACAGAGTTAAAAATTGCCTCAATGTGCAGCCCAAAGTAATACCTTAATGTTTCGTTATTTAGAAATGACCATAACACACAGCTTTAACCCAAACACACAGAGGTTGGGCCGTTTAAACCCAACTAGGTCAAAAACTATGACCCAGTTTGTTGGGTTAGAGAAGAAACTAGGAGTCTCATCATTCTTCACAAATCACCATTTTTTAACTTTACAACAACCTGATCAGACTTCACTGAAAGTCTTCCATGGGATGAATTAGGAAATGGTAAGATGCTTAATGATGCTGTATAATGTTGCTAATGTTACTGGGTTATGTTACTGTGGCCTCAGTTCACACTAGTTTGTTTGCTTCAGACAATATTAGCCTGGTACCTGGGAAGCAGCTAGAGCAAGCTAGTGCTACCTGGTATTAAATTATGTTATCCTTATTTTATTGTGTGCTATTGAAAGTCTTTTTAGACATTATGATGATGTTGTTTTTATTTTTTGTTTAATAGATCTTAGCATACTTGTACCCCTGGAGATAGGCACTAACCCTACTTGCCCTCCCATTTTTAAACGGATATTGTAGTTTTCTAATTTGGTTAATAATTCAGGTTAGGGCTAATTCTTTTTTACCCACTATTATGTGGGTTTAAACACTAACCCAGTATGCTGTGCCAAACCCCTAACCCAAACCTGCTGTGGTAAATAAACCCAGGGCTGGCTCTGTACATATTTAAACTAATTTAAGACTCTGGGAACCCTATTTCTCACTTGTGTTAAGGGCAAAATATATCATATATTGCATATTATAGAAAACAAGAGTGTAAAATACGAAAAAATATATACATTTTAAATCTTCCTTCTTTATAGTAGCGAAGACTTTTTTTTAATCATAAGTAACTATCTGTTCCCTAACAGGATTCCAGTTTTTTTTACAAATATCTACAAAAACCTACCCGAACAGCAAAGTTACATTTGCCCTTGCGTACAGCCTCCTCGTCAGCCTGCCACTGATGCGGTCTGCTGGCCTCTGGCACATAGGTGGGCTTCTTCCTCCTCAGACTCTGACGAAGCTTGTTCATCTCCGGGGTCACGTGCTCCCTGGAACTGCAGACACATGAAGCACACCCTGGATTAGCTGTAGAGCACAGCACAGTGGCAATAGATTATCTCTTCTTTGGAGAAAAATTTTAATTATAGTCAGATGGACTCCTTTCTATGGATAAAAACAAACATCAAACAAAAGTAGCATCAGTTCACTCTCAGTTTAAACATTAAGCTCATTAACAGTGATTTACGTGCAGAAGCGGCACAATATAAAGAGAGCTCTGCACACAGATGTTTCGTACAACATGAAAGGAGAGAAGTGGGATGAACCTCATCGATTAGCTCCAGCTCGTTATGGGGTAACCTTCTCTAATGATGCAGTCAGTAAATCAACAACATAAACACTTTCCACCGTTGTGCTCTGTTGAGACGTCATCCAGAGACAGCCTGGAAAAAGTCCCACGGGTAACATAGACGTAGGCCTGGCTTTCATCTAACTTAAAAAAAAAAACATCAAGAGCGCTGATCAGCAGATGAGCCCCCTCACACACATACACACACATGTGAAAGTACGTTTCATTCCCTTGCTGAACGATCCTTTTTCCACACCCTAATTAAACCATTCAGCCCGCTGGCCTGCTCAGCTATGCTAATTCGCCCCCATAATGAAACAACACCATCAAAACATGACCTGTTTCAAAGTAATAATTACTGTTTTCATTCTCCCAAAGTAACATCCCCTCTCTGCTAAAAAATGTAGAGTCCAAAAACAACGTCTGTCTTACATGCGCCTGCTATTCTCAGTGAGACTGTATCAGCTGGATCTCCTTTGTTGTTGGTCGAGAGTCGGTGTTCTTCTCTCATTGTGTGCAAATAGACTTCCTTTATTTTATTGGACTTGGACAAATTCTGAGATTTTTCATAACACAGCAAGGAGATTTATTAGTTATTGATCTTAATGCCAACATGCAGGAAGAAAGAAGCAAAGCAAACTAACCCTTAGCACCATCGCACATTTAACAGTGGATCGCACAGAAAATTTATGTATACCAGAAATATGAGACAATGGCAACAGGTGATCCGATTAAGCTATAATGAACAGGTGGTCAATAAGGAACTAGAAATCAGAGATAAGCCAGAAATAGGCTGGTGACTGGAATTCGGATGAGTTTCATCTTAATCGGCCCTGACCGGTGTCTGGAAACTAAAAATCAGATCTTTTTTCGATCAGCGAACGCATCACACACACAAAGTGTTACTGTGTTAGCTATTTTCATTATTGCTGAGGAGGTCTGAGGAAGCACAAGATAAGACGTACGAAGCCTTGTACAAGAAAGCTGTATTTTCAACGAAGGTATGTTGACTGACTGTTCAGGCTGCTACAACCAAGAGACAGATTTCAGCCAGAGCTGGTCATTCCGTTCCTTCACCATTTTATACTTTTGCGTTTGTTTGTCATTTAGTACGTAAATGTTTTGGGCATGAGAAGAGTGGTGTGCCGCATGGCATCAATTATTACCCAGCTAACTAACCCTGAACCAACTTCAGCAGATACCAGGGAGATCGAACATATTAGGTTGCTCTTTTGAGCTTTCAACCTGTGGCTGTCATGGGACATGCTGGGTCCACATTCCCAAAGGAGTATTTACACGCTGATGTTTATAGTCTAACCACACTAACTCTTCCATACGTTTAAAATATAAAGTGCAAATATCCTTATTTAAAAATAGTAAAACCTTGTTTTATAGTGACTACTCTTACACACATGGTGTGATGTTGCCTCTACTCCTCACATGAATAATTAATGACTGTTCACAGTTGGAAGGGTTGAAAATATTTGTATTACTATTGAATATAGTACTTAAAGAGTAATTTGTATTGGAAGGTCGGAGGATTATAAAGAGATCAGAAATCAGCCACAAATCTATTATTATTAGAAAAATCTAAAATTGGGTCCAGAGAACAGGTCCAGGAGGTAGACTCAAAGATCCTTTTACCTGGTGAATCCTGGGATATCTTGAGTTAAGGAGCTCCACACCCTGGATCATCAATCACCCATCAAAGAAAGCACACTTCAGCTACTTATATCTGGGATGTGATTATTTCAATAATAATCTATATCTCATGCTCGTATGTAGAGGATAGAGCGCACACAGACTAGTAAATTGAGAGTTTTGCTTATATCCTAAGCTATTTGTTCAAAATCACTCGTGAACAAGACATGATAGTTGATCTCCCGTGTCTGAGAAGAGACTAAACCTCGACCCTGATGTTGTTTCCATCAGAGAACCATGACCCCAGACCCAGAGAAACTGACTCTCATCCTGGCTGCCTTACACTTGGCTGTGAACTACTCCAGTACACACTGAAGTTAATGCAATGGAGATGCCAACAGAGCCAAATAAGCAAAGAATAGACCCTAAGGCTCCCAAACCAGACATCATCCTCTCTATGATTACACCTTGAGATCCTTCCCATGAACACCACAAACAGAAACAGATACAAGGGTTAGTCTCAGTTGAGCCCTTACACTTGGAAATAAACTCAACTTGGACCAGATAGTCCATAAATGCACCGCAGGCACCCCAGGGTCCAGCAGCACTCCCTACAACATGCCCAAGGGATCATGGTCATAATCCTTAACTAGACCCACAAAAGACGCGTGAAATGGTCAGCCATACTCTTATGACTCCTTCAGAAACTCCTCAAGGGTCAAGGGCAGTGTAAGGGTGATGTGCGACAAGAATCACATAAACGCAACTCAAAAAACTACCCAAACAGCTACTAGCCATAACTACCCACCGCACATAATGAAACCAAGACAATATTAAAGGCATGAGAAGTGTTGGGTTCTAAGAAAAAATAATTGTCGAGTTCCTCAATGGTACACGTGATATTTCCCAATATTTATTTGGTTAATTAGCTAATTCTGAACAGTCATATTATTTTCTTACCATTGGGTTGCTCCATTAATCTGCATTCTGGCTTTTATCGATGGTGAACATGGCACAATCATCTTACACTGAGGGCAAGTCCTATTCATATTTAAACCCTTGATCTGTACTCTGTTATACACCCAATAGGGGTTTACATGCAAATATATATATATACACATACACACACGAGACACATCACTTCTCATATTCACCGCTACGCTGCTGGTAATGTGTCTTATGCACATGCTCAGATGTGTGAGTAATGCAGAGTATTCAAATTCAGCAGCTCAAGTGGCTTTACTCATTCCTGGCATGTAGGGCATGAGTCCTCTGCCAAGAGGAGGCGCGAACACACACATCTACTCATAAACACGAGCACAGCCCCTCTGTGGCTCGCCATGCACACATGTTGAGGCTCGTGCCAGTCATTCCTGGGCATAGTGCCATCTGACTGGCACCTGGCAGACACCAGCGCTGCTGTAGCAGGTGTGAATGGGTGTGTGTCAGGGCGTATGAGCAAAGTGACACATTAAGCCCCTCATGGGGTGTCAGACGGAATGTAATTGTGCTAGAGGTTGAAAGGGTTTGATAGGAGGGACCATAGTGCCCAATACCGCCTTTGTATGGATTGAGACAGGAAGCAGAGGAGGAGCAAGTAAACAGGAACGGTCTCTGCTGTCAGGCTATTGGGAAAAAATAAAGGTGTGCAAATAAAATGATGACAATTGAATGTTAAGACAGATATACATAATACAATATAGTAATATATCAACAAATTATCTGAAAATATTTCTAAGATAGATATTTGTTTTCGAATTTTGAAAGAAAACTGCAACTACTCTGCATCTTCAATGGCAATCAAAAACTCTCCAAAGCTCATGTTGAGTTAAGAGGTGGCGATTATGTCAACGTTTGCAACAATCAACGTTGCCAGAAATCAGAGGAAGATCCTGAGTGTGGCCATAGCAAGGCTAAGCTAAAGGTTCCTCAAAAGGGTTGATACTTATGTTATTTAAAGACCTTTACCTTTTCTTCTTAACCATTTACATCTCTAGCCTTCGTCCTGACTCTGTTTAACGAAAACAGTCAGGACGATATGAGACAGATGTGAAACAAGACCATAAAAACGGCGCTACGGTTTTAGATCTTGATCATTAAGATCTATATTAGTTGTGAGTATACAGGACAATGAAAGTCCATCTTAATATGTTTTAAGAAAGCAGCATTTTATTACATAGCACCTTTATTGTAGATATGGATATGGCAATGATAGTACGAGATTTGATATATTGTGCAGCTCTACTTTCTAGATGTGCAAAGCTGATAGAGACATATCCTAAAAAACAGCCAGATCATTGCAGCAAAGGGTTCTTCAAAGTATTGACCCAAGGAGGCTGGATATAAAGTTCTCTATAAAACCCACAATCACACATTTATAAGATATATGCCATTGCTTAAAATCTGATCCAAATACATTTTAATGTGTAGTGAGATTTACAATCATTTTGAAATCAGATTTAGGTTGCAGGCATTTACTCTTTCCAGTGAGATACAGATTAAAGCCCTGGTGCAACAATGTTAAATGTATTACAGTCTGGTTCTGAATACTTAATAGTGAAGTGAGACATGAGGGTGGGGTGAGCAAAGGCCATATTCAGCTGTGACCTCACTCTGCAGAACATCTGCAGAAGTAAAAAACAGACCAAAGTGAGACAGAGGGGGTGGGCTAGCTGGCAGACAGGCAGGCTAGGACGCACAACATCAAAATAAATCTATAAATCAGCAGCACAAATGAGCTGAAGCTTCACAAACCAGCGCTAAAAATCTTAACTACTCCAATGCAGACGACACAAACAGGAGGCACAGAGCCAGAAAGCACATACTTGTCCCACATCCAGTGTTTGACTTGCAGCCATCTGGGCTTTACTGTTGCTCTGGAGTCTGGAGATTGCAGCAGGCGCTACTTACGCCCATGTCATGTTGTACAGTAGAGTTGAATAAGTTCGCCCAGAAATTACCCAGCCTCATCTTCCCTTCCGGAACCGGTTGACCTTGTTCATCTTCTTCTTTGCTGGGGTTTGAGTCCCACGTCTCCTATTTGTCCTCTTGTTGTCCAAAGCAGACCAAATTTAGCCTGAAGCTGAAAATCTTCTGATGGGAATGTAGGGAAATGGGTTTCACAAGAATGAACTCAGTGTGAGAAGCTCGCCCACGTGCACAGACGCATAAAATGGAAAAGAAAAAGTTTTTAACATTTTGTCCCAGCTTGTAAAGTTGGTATTTAAACTGTCAGACACCTGAATTGTTGCTAACATGTGTGTGAGTTCAAAAACATCAGTTTAGAAGTCTATGTAAGAACTTGTCTGACACCTCTGCGCTCACACCATACAAGCTCGGGTTAAACAGCCTGCGTGTCAGGCTGCGGTCAGTGCTGGCCAGATGTGAGCTTGATTGATATTTCTGGCTCTCCGCCTTCGTTTTGCACTCACAATAACCCTCCCCGATCCAGATGTTCTGTGTTTAGCAACAGCTCCGAGATTTAAATGGGACACGTCCTCACAACCAGTAAACACCCAACACAAGGAGGAAGGGAAAAGGAGGTGGAATAAGGGGTGAGATTCCTGCACACACACACACACTGAAAATCTATTGAATGAGTCAGCGACACCTCTAATTTCAGTAACCCATCTGTCTGTGAGGCTCCAGAAGGAAGAGGGGGAAGGACAGACTGAGGTGGAGCAAGTGTCCAGGAGTCTGTGGTAACGGTTTCAGATGAGTCATCACCACCGAGCTGACCGCTCCATGCAGCCACCTGTTTCCACTCTCTCACACTACTTCGAATCAAGTTGTTTCTTTTAGACAGCACAGCAGAGGAGCTGTGATTTCCCAAAAGGTGACTCAGAGTCACAACTAGATAAAAAACACTGAGGATTAGCATTAAAACAGTAAACTAAACTAAATGTTGTGCTTTAGGCTTTATTTTCTTTTCTTTCTGAAGACGTCATTGCTCTAAATGCAACATTCTACAATGAGAAGAAATATTTAAAAGAGGAAAACCTTTAAAACTGTTTCCAATCTTCCCGAAATCACAGATTCACCCCAGAGTCAGACCTCGCATCGCACACACAGGTTGCATGACAACCCAAGAGCTCCATCTCAGACTTTACAAGCCTCTTGTTAAATGTTAAAGTCCATCGCAGTACAATTAGGAACAGGCTGAATAAGTGCGGCCTGTTTGAAAGACCATCTGCTCTCTACAAATAATATGGCAGCAGAACTCACGCTTGCAAAGTTGCACCTGAATGAACGAGAAGACATCTGGAGCAATGTTCTTCAGACAGATGACACAAACGTGGACGTGTTTGGAACAAAAACACCTCATACAAAATATGTGTGTTAGAATGCCCTAAAAAATTGCATGTCAACATAAAAAATCAAAATGCTACCACGATTATTTATGTAGATTAAAAAATAACACTTCTTCAATATTATTAAGCACTGAAAATCTGGGAGAAGTAATACTGCTCAATTTACATCGAAACCAAAGAAAAACGCAGATCCAAAATCCCAAACAAAATTCAGATTTTATTTAAAGATGCTGTCATGTAGAGGTGTAGGGGAGGTGAATTTTTCTATTTTATTGTGCAATTTTGTGGTGTTTATTGTCATGAAGATAAAAACAAACTTCTTTGCAGTCTTTTTAGGTAACTGTATCGCTGTAACAAAGCAATCATATCCCCACAAACGCAAACGCTGCTCTTAAAAATCAGCCATTTCTAAACAGGGTTCTTCAGGTAACCAGTTACCAAAAGATTTTTATTACTAAAATCACACAGTAACTGCTTTTAATTATAGTTTTGAATGTATTGATGGACTCATGGAACAAACACCGGAGAAAACAGTGAAAAAAAAATCTGACAATGTAGAGTTTTTCAATAACTGAAATTTATCGTCCTCATTATAAGTCCAAATTCTTATCATGATAAGAAATGCTTCATGATAACATTAAACAATATGATAAATGCCTACTACCTCTGTCATGAAATGCTAAGCAAAAAAATTTTCAGTGGTTACAATGAAAGTCTGGTAGTTGACTTCTACTAGTTCTTTTATTCAGTCAAAAATTCAGGGTTTCTTACTGTAGATTATGATCTTTTTAGACAGAGAACATCTGCAGTGAAGCAAAAAGACGGTTGCAGTCTGTTTCAAATTAAACCTGAGAGTTAAGTCCAGAATTTATGATCTTAATTTTATTCAGTTTTTGATTAAATCTGGATCTTACAAAAGCTAATGAAGAATATACTTGCATCCTAAATCAGCAGATTTTTTGTATATAGATAGTTAAAAACATTTAGAGAGTTCTAGGCTGGATATAAAATTCTGCTAGCCTTTGGGTAAATTAAACACAGTTTTGTTTGACCAAAACTTCAGCAATAAGCCCAGGCTATGATGATATGATTGAGTGATAGTCTGGGTATGCTTACGTTGTGTTAGTCTCAGACGTTCTTAAAACTGCAAACCACAATATTATTAGAAAATCGTATTTTTTCAAGGATATGAAACAGCCGGCAGCTTAATCACCAATCAAGCAGCTGTAGCAAAAACAGCAGCCACTGTCTTGCTGGTAGAACATAAGTACACTTGGTTTTAAGCACGGTAGTGGAGGGGTGATGATTTTGGTTTGTTTTGTAGCCACAGGACCTGGGCAACTTGTAGTCATTGGACTCCATGAACTCTTCAGGAAACCAGACATCCCTAAAGACAAATGCACAGAAATCTGTACAACCCCTAAAGTTTCAAAAGAATCACTGAAAATGAAAACAAAGTGTTTCAATGGCCTAGTTAAAGTCCAGATGTGACTGAAATGCTGTGATTGGACCTTAAAGCTGTGCTTAAGCAAATCTCTTCATGTCTGAATGAAAAGAAGCAACATTGTAAAGAAGAGTAGACCAACATTCCTAAGAAATGATGTGAGGGACCGATAACATCACATGAAAGACAATTACTGACGGTTCCTACTGCTTAATGTTGCTTGACAAACTACTGGATCATAGGGTGTACCTAATTCTTCCAAAGATTGTTGTATACAAGAGCAAATATAAACATATATAATCTAATGTCATTTTAAAAAGACTAAAAGATATTTTTTTACTATATGACCAAGTCACCAGGTGATCCTGTGGGTCCAGTGGGTTTCATGGCAGAATATCACAGTGGGAGTTATGTTAGAAGCTTCAGGGGTCTTTATGACATGTAGCTCTTAGGAGTATTAGGACTGAATCATTAAAGTTGTTCCTGGTTGATTCGTTTCACTGTGGAAAGTCAGATAACTGTCAGAAAAGCCCTGACTTGGAGGGGAAATGGAGGGGAAGGTGCTTTGTCCGCAACTATGTGTAGGTTGTTAGAATTACTACAGTTACTTTTATTTGCTAGAATTGTTGAGAACATTTTGATCATTTTCTTCAAATTCAAAAGTGTTCATACACAAACAATAGTATGCCTTTGAAGAACCTGAGAAAGCCCAGATGATAACATAAGATGATGGCTTTGTAGGCTTCTGGTAGTTTTATTCAGAACACATGAGTCAAAGGAGGAAATAGTCAAAACACTGTTTCCTTGTAAGATAATCTAAAGAAATCAACTGAGATATCAGGAAAAGAACTATAGACCTCCAAAGGTCTGCTTCATCCTTGTGTAAAAGATGCCTGAATGTGTGAATCTGATCAAATAAATCTGTTCAAGTGTAAATACCAAGGGAATGCCCAGCCATCAGGAAGTAGATGGGCTTTGGGTCTTAGAGATCAATGTCTAGATCAAAAATGTGTGTACCAACCCCAGAAAAGATGCTCCAAAATTTGACTCCAAAAGCAACATAAAAATAGCCAGACTAGATATTACAAATGCACTCAGAACTTGATTTCTGGGGTCATGTCCTGTGGCCTGATGTAACTAATATTCAAGAAATATTCAGTGGTATTCAACTATAATATCTGTCATTACATTTGAAGGAAACAAGAGGGACCCTGGCAAACCTCAGAGCACCATCCCAACTAAGAAGTACGGGAGTGGCAGCGTCATGTTGTGGAGGTGTTTTGATGCAGGAGGGACTGGTAAAAATAGTAAATGGCCTGAACTTGTATAGCGCTTTATGAAGTACCCAGAGACCCCAAAGCGCTTAACGCTACAACCAGTCATCCACCCATTTATACACACATTCACACACTGACAGTGGTGAGCTACAATGTAGCCACAGCTGCCCTGGGGCAGACTGACAGAAGTTAGGCTGTTATACAATCGGCGCCACCAGGCCCTCTGACCACTATCAGTGGTACACATCACAAAATAGATGACATCATGAGGAAAGCCCTTTATGTGGAAACATTGAAGCAAATTCTCAAGACATCACGTTAAAGCTTTGGTGCAAACGGATATTCCAAGTAGAGTAACTATGTTTTGTAGAGGCCAACACAAAGTCCTGACCTCAGTTCCATAGAAAATTTGAATGCAGAGCTGAAAATGTGTTTCAGTAAGGTGGCCTACAAACCTGACTCAGTTATACCAGTTTATTCCCAAGGAATGGGTCAAAATTCCAGCAAACTACCGAGAGACGCTTGAGAGCAAACAGTCATCCAGTTTAAAAGGCCATTTTCTAATTTTCACCTTTCTGCCATTTAGCAAAAAGAAATAATTTTGGTTTCCTAACTGACCTAAAATCAGAAAAGGTTTTGTCTGATTTATTGTCTGACAGCTAGAAAAAAAGGTTATGTCTTTTCTCATGCAGTGTATCAAAATGTCTGGTTTTATCTGTATACATATCATCAAAATAAAAATCAATTTGTATATGATAAAAAATTGGGACCCTCAGTGCAGAGTGTATATAAATATATGTAGGCTCGTGCCAATGCCTGACCCAGTTTCTGGGCCCTGCAGACTTCCGCTGACACTGTGTGACCCACATAACGACACTGGCACCGACATCCAAAAACTCACTGCATTTCGTCTACCCTCCCACACAGACAGAAATCCACAAGTGGTCTGTATATGTGTGTGTCCATGTGTGTGATTAGAAAATAGAAGAGTGAAACGTAGCAGAGGTAAAAGAGCGGCCTTTAGTGTTTAGGCTACAGAGTGACCCAGAACAGGATGGCCTTATTCGTCGCAGAGGTTTATGAGGCGGTGTAGGAGTTTAGATGTATGGGCGACATTAGAGCACAAGAGGCAGGTAAAAAGGTAATTCTCATTACAGCTGCATCAATAGGTTCATTCCACAGAAATACTTACAATCAGGTAACATACTGAGGCTGCCAGGAAGCCGCTCTATCAGCACATACAACGCAGAAGAGAGCTGTAAACAGTACAGTGTGTAGGTGGCCTATGAAGCCTACTTATCTGGAAGTGGGAAGGCTGCATCAGCAATGGTTCTTTTGTTAAGGCTGTGCAGAGCATTAAACAGCAGCAGCTGAAGCAGATCCATGTGTTTGGCTCCAAGGCTGACACTCACTGTGACTACTGTTACTGTAATCCAGGTCAGTACCTCTCATTGCACCAAACAGTGCATCCTTCAGTGCTCTTTTGTACTTAAATTTGTACATAAATTATTGATAATATCAGAATGTTGTGTGCAGTATTCACACTTTAAAAAAAATTCCTGGGCGTTTTTTATAGCAGATCGGTCAAGTTTTCTGAAGGGATGTCCCGGCAGGATTTCTTCTACCTAATACCGATCCGATTCAAGGATATGCATTTGCCCATTGATTAATCAAAGTAACTGTGTTAAAATTACACTCTAGGTTTCATCAGTATTATATGGTGCACTGCAGTGAAACGGCATAGAATTGAACTCAATTTAATTCAATTCAATTCAGTTTTATTTATATAGCACCAATTCACAACACGTCATCTCAGTGCACTTTACAAAGTCAATTCAATTGAATCATACAGATTTCAAGTCAGTTACATACATTCTTATTAATCCTAACTATCAATCAGTGCAGTCAGATTCAATTTATTATTCAAATTGGTTAAAAAGTTTTTCTATCGAAGGAAACCCAGCAGATTGCATCGGGTCACTGACTTGCAGCATTCCCTCCTCCTGAATGAGCATGTAGCGACAGCGGGCAGTCCCTGGCATTGACTATGCAGCAACCCCCATACTGAGCATGCATGTAGCGACAATGGAGAGGAAAACTCCCTTACAGATTTTGTTCTGTTTTGCTTTTTTTTTTGGTGAACTTAGACGTTTCAGATCATCACTAATTTTATCATCATTAAGGGAAAAAAAGCTGTGTAAAAAAGTAAAAAAATCTTGGTTATCATTTTTGTTATGCCAAATTAAATTTCACAAGTCACACCCAGGCCTGATTATTGCCAGACGTGTAGAATCAAGAAATCCCTAAATGAACCTGTAGGACAACATGAAGTAGGCCAAAAGATCTTGAAAAGCACCATATCATGGCCCGATCTAAGAAAATTCAAGAAAAGATGAAAAACAAAGTCCTTTACATCTATCTGATGTCTTTTCCCGTCTGGAAAAGGGTTACAAGGCCATTTAGAAGGCTTTGGGGATTTGGGACTTCAGTGAACCAGAGCGAACGCTATTATCCACAAATGGAGAAACATGGATCAGTGGTAAACCTTCCCATGAGTGGTCTGCCTACCCAAATTACTCCAAGAGTGCACTGATTACTCATCCAGGAGGTCACAAAAAAACCCAGAACACCATCTGTAGGTTTTGATTCAAAAAGAGAGACCAGGCAAAATGGTATCCAATGGGAGAGATCCAAGACACAAACAAAACACTGTGGACCAAAAATAACACAAAAACCAATTTGTGTTAATTTGTTATATTTGTGTAATTGATATAACCATAAATTACACTTTAGCAAAAGAAAAAAAATGGTCTTCATAAAAAAAATAATCACTAAAGAGAATGTCCAGTAATCAGTTTGTGACCTTAAGCCCAATCACACTTAGCAGCAGGACAATGATCTGAGGCACACTGGTAAGTTCACCTATGAATGGCTGCAAAGAAGAAGGTTGTAGAGTTGCCTAGTCAAAGTCTGGACTTCAATCCCAGCAGGATTCTGTCATGCTCGATAACCCCTAGATGTGACTGAATTAAAACAACTCTATAAAGAAGATTAGACTCAAATTCCTTCATAGCTATGTAAATAACTCATTGCCAGTTATCTCAAACACTGGATGGCAGCTGTTAATACCAAGGGTGACACAGCTAACTATTCGATTATCAGAGGGGGCAATTACGTTTTCCCAAATCTCTCCAAACCAGGTTGTTTTGGATTTCTCTTAATAAATGAAATCACTATTTGATATTTATACTGTATTTGCTCAGGTTAGTGTTTAATGATCTGAAACATTTAAGTGGGAGCAAATACTTGCATTTCTGTAGATCTGAAACAAACACAGCCACAGTCTTCAACAAACTCCCGCGATGCTCCTGCTCATGATGTTTTCACACAGAGCGGTTTGCTGAAATGCTAGGCTACATAACATCTTTTACTGCTGTTCCAGTTGATTGTCTGCAGTTAAAATGTGCAGAGGAATCTGCTCTACAGCTTTATGAACTTAGCACTTTCATTTGAACGACATAAAATCTATCGAGTAGCATTTCAGCTGCTTTCTCTGCACAGCTATCTCTCCTACACAGACATTTGCCAGGATAGTACATCAGACAGAACAGGCCATTCTGATTCTTGGTCCAATACATTTTATTTCTATTGTCTAGGTGTTGCTCTTTTTTTAATGCAATGTATCGGTTCTAAATTTTCATTGGGGGCTGCGTCACTGTATCTTTGTGGTGTCACTGTAGTTACCAGATGGAGACAGTCAGATCCACATAACCGAATCTGTCTTTTTTGCAGCCTGCCGAAGCAACCTGGTCTATCAGAGGAGTTTCTGAGCAAGGTGAAGCATTACAGAAAGCCGTTCTAAAATAATAACAGTAAATCTGTGTGCACCAATGTGTGTGAATAGGAGAGGGAGCATGTGAGCTGCTGGTCATCTTGCATACTGTGACTGCCTGGCCCAATGAAACTCAGGCCATGTTGGAGAGTGAGAATTCAGGGCATGATCCCAGCGAAGGGGGAATGAGGCATGAAAAAGAAGCCGTCATGGCGATGATGGTGGATGAAGAGGAGACTCATCCAACTGACCTCGGATTAGCGGTTGTCATTTACAAGTTAATGAACTTTTTCTGCAGTAAGAACCTAGAGGGACTCATTTATACTGAGATCAGCTTTGCTTTTAAAAATTCAACATCGCCGATTTTTAGTTATGCAGTTGTGCCCACAGCAGATCATTATTAACTAAAGTATTCAGCCTAGAATATGTGGTATATGTTTAACATTGTTGTTTATTCATTTAGAAATTGACTGATGGCGTGCTTGGCGATTGTCTCTGAACATCTGCACTTCTGTTTAGTGAAGCCGTTAGTCTCAGCTCTTAGAGATTAACATGCTGAGAAAATTATTACTGTATCATAAACAGAAATGACATAAAACCGCTAAAAGTGGAGAGAATGAAGGCCAGTGGTTTTCAAAATCAATATAATGCTATGCATATAATTAGATTCTGAAGCTTCAGGAAAAGGAAAAAGACATACTGACTAAAGAAATAACATCTGATGTTGTTCTGAAAGCAACAAAGTGGCCCATCAGGTTAGGGCCTGAAGTTCTCTGTTAATAAAAATAAAATAAAATTTTTTGTCTGTGTCATCACCTCAGCTCTGCATCCGTTGTGTTTGGGGCTGAAGGAAACAACTGTAGGTTATGATTCAAAAAGAGAGAGTCCTTCATGACGACTAATATATCGAGGCACGTGATGGCGCCCGGTACCGCTGAGCCGGGGTCCCACTCTGGAGCCAGGCCTGGGGTCGGGACTCGCCGGAGAGCGCCGGCCCGGCCGGGTTGCTCCTCGCGGGACCCGGCCGGGCCAAGCCCGAATGAGAGATGCCAGGCCATCCCCCAGTGGGCCCACCACCTGCAGGGGGAACCGTGAGGGACCGGTGCAAAGAGGATTGGGTGGCGGACGAAGGCGGAGACCTCGGCGGCCCGATCCCCGGATGCTTAGACTGGCTCTAGGGACGTGGAATTTCACCTCGCTGGGGGGGAAGGAGCCTGAGCTTGTGCGGGAGGTCGAGAGATATCGACTAGAAATAGTCGGGCTCACCTCCACGCACAGCGTAGGCTCTGGAACCCATCTCCTTGAGAGGGGCTGGACTCTCTTCTACTCTGGAGTGGCCCATGGGGAGAGGCGGCGGGCTGGTGTGGGTTTGCTTGTTCCCCCCAACTCAGCCGTCTCGTGTTGGGGTTTACCCCAGAGAATGAGAGGGTCGCATCCCTGCGCCTTCGTGTTGGGGACTGTCGTTTCGGCCTACGGGCCGAGCGGTAGTGCGGAGTACCTGGCCTTCTTGGTGTCCCTGTCGGGGATGCTTGATAGTGCCCCTCCCGGGGACTCCATTATTCTGCTGGGGGACTTCAACGCCCATGTGGGAAACGACAGTGACACCTGGAGAGGCATGATAGGGAGGAATGGCCTCTCCGATCTGAATCCGAGTGGTGCTTTCTTATTGGACTTCTGTGCTAGTCATGGATTGTCCATAATGAACACCATGTTCAAACATAAGGGTGTCCACCAGTGCACTTGGCACCAGGACACCCTAGGCAGAAGGTCAATGATCGACTTTGTTGTCGTATCATCAGACCTTTGGCCGCATGTTTTGGACACTCGGGTGAAGAGAGGGGCTGAGCTGTCCACTGATCACCACCTGGTGGTGAGTTGGATCGGCTGGAGGAGGAGAAAGCCGGACAGACTTGGCAGGCCCAAGCGCATAGTGAGGGTCTGCTTGGAACGTCTGGCGGAGCCCTCGGCCAGGGATGTATTCAACTCCCACCTCCGGGAGAGCTTTGACCAGATTCCGGGGGATGTTGGAGACATAGAGTCCGATTGGACCATGTTCTCCGCATCCATTGTCGATGCTGCTGCCCGTAGCTGCGCCCGTAAGGTCTGCGGTGTCTGTCGTGGCGGCAATCCCAGAACCCAGTGGTGGACACCAGCAGTAAGGGATGCTGTCAAGCTGAAGAAGGAGTCCCATCGGCTGTGGTTGGCTTGTGGGACTCCTGAGGCGGCTGACGGGTACCGTGAGGCCAAGTGTGCTGCGGCCCAGGCTGTGGCAGAGGCAAAAACTCGGGCCTGGGAGGAGTTCAGTGAGGCCATGGAGAAGGACTACCGGTTGGCCTCAAAGTGATTCTGGCAAACCGTCCGGCGCCTCAGGAGGGGGAAGCAGTGCTTCGCCAACACTGTTTATAGTGGGGGTGGGAGGCTGCTGACCTCGACTAAGGACATTATCGGGCGGTGGAAGGAGTACTTCGAGGATCTCCTCAATCCTGCCATCACGCATTCCCTGGTGGAAACAAAGGCTGGAGACTCGGGGTTAGACTCTTTCATCACCCAGGCTGAAGTCACCGAGGTGGTTAAAAAGCTCCGCGGTGGCAGAGCTTCGGGGGTGGATGAGATCCGCCCTGAGTACCTCACGTCTCTGGATGTTGTGGGGCTGTCATGGTTGACACGCCTCTTCAACATTGTGTGGCGGTCGGGGCCAGTGCCTCTGGACTGGCAGACTGGGGTGGTGGTCCCCTTTCATCAGAAGGGTGACCGGAGGGTGTGTTTCAACTACAGGGGGATCTCCTCAGCCTCCCTGGTAAAGCCTACGCCAGGGTATTGGAGAGGAGACTCCGGCCGATAGTCGAACCTCGTCTTCAGGAGGAGCAGTGTGGTTTCGTCCCGGCCGTGGAACACTGGACCAGCTCTATACCCTCTACAGGGTACTCGAGGGTTTGTGGGAGTACAAGCGGAGCAGGAGTTTGGTCCGCATTGCCGGCACTAAGTCGGACCTGTTCCCGGTGCATGTTGGACTCCGGCAGGGCTGCCCTTTGTCACCGGTCCTGTTCATAACTTTTATGGACAGGATTTCTAGACGCAGCCAAGGGCCGGAGGGGTCTGGTTTGGGGGCCAGTGAATTTCGTCTCTTCTTTTTGCAGGTGACGTGGTCCTGCTGGCCCCCTCTAGCCAAGACCTACAGCATGCGCTGGAGCAGTTCGCAGCCGAGTGTGAAGCGGCTGGGATGAAGATCTGCTCCTCCAAGTCAGAGGCCATGGTACTCGACCGGAAAAGGGTGGCTTGTCCTCTTCAGGTTGGAGGGGAGTTCCTGCCTCAAGTGGCGGAGTTCAAATATCTCGGGGTCTTGTTCACGAGTGAGGGAAGAATGGAGCGGGAGATCGACAGACGGATCGGTGCGGCTGCCGCAGTAATGGGGCACTGTGCCGGTCCGTTGTGGTGAAGAGAGAGCTGAGCCGAAAAGCGAAGCTCTCGATTTACCGGTCGGTCTACGCTCCTACCCTTACCTATGGCCATGAACTTTGGGTCATGACCGAAAGAACGAGATCCCGGATACAAGCGGCTGAAATGAGCTTCCTCTGTAGGGTGGCCGGGCACTCCCTTAGAGATAGGGTGAGGAGCTCGGCCATCCAGGAGGGGCTCGGAGTAGAGCCGCTGCTCCTCAACATCGAGAGAAGTGGCTCGGGCATCTATATCGGATGCCTTCTGGGCGCCTTCCTCGGGAGGTGTTCCAGGCACGTCCCACTGGGAGGAGGCCCAGGGGACGGCCCAGGACAGGACACGCTGGAGGGACTATGTCTCTTCTCGGCTGGCCTGGGAACGCCTTGGGCTCCCCCCGGAAGGGCTGGAGGAGGTGTCTGGGGAGAGGGACGTCTGGGTGTCTCTGCTTAGTTTGCTGCCCCCTCGACCCGGTCCCGGATAAGCGGAAGACGACGAGTACGAGGAAACAACTGTAAGCTGATGCAAAAACAGGCATAAATTTCTCCCATCTGCCGGAATTACCGGGCAGGTTTGTGTCTGCATGTGGAGTTCAATCAACTTCATGAAATAAGTGCAGAAATATGAAGCACAAAGCAGGCACAAAACTGCTGCAAAAACGGAGGAGATTTCACTACTTGTGAATTTCCCACTCTGTTTTCACAGCACATACAGTAGGGCTTCATATGTTATATCTTCCCTTTGTTTTTGTTTTTTTCTGGGAGGATAAGGCAGTTACTGAATTTAAAACCAGCTCTGTGTTTGTTTCAGAGCAGTAAGAAAAAACTTGATGGGATTTAATTAGGTTTTTGTTGCAGAGGGCTTGGAAAAGTTAAAAAAATGTATTATGTATTGATGTCAGAGGACTCTTTTCTAAAGTCAAAAGCTTTGGAAAATCAATTACAAAATATTATATTAGTAATAAAAAATACACTATTTTTGTATATAAAATGGAACAGCAAAAGCTGTGGAATAAAGCTAAAAAAAACTTTAGACTAATTATCAGTCAGGCCTCTGGGGACAACTGGATCCAGGAATCTCTGCCGGTTTTCAGTCAACTCCATCTCTGTCAAATAGGATTAACTGACATCCTCATCCTCCTAATATTTGTTAACAGACACTACACTGCTCAAACACACACGTGCACGTTTCCAAAATATATTCCACCATACTTCATAGTCCTTTTCTACTCCTCGTCTGAATATATATGTGATAAGTGCATTGCAGGGATGACAAAGCAACAGCTAAAGCAGAGAACCAAATGTAGGGGAGTGACTGATGCTCCAGGTCCTCCAGCTAAGTGAGGTGGTCGGTCCGGTAAATCTGGGAGTCCGAGAAAACATCCTGCAATTAAAAAGATCTGCTTCCTCGTCTCCCACTGCAAACAAGATTTAACTGGAAATGTTAAATTGCATTATGCAAGACCTACAGCGAGATGCAGCAAGGAGCAGAGTGTACATTCACATGAGTACCAATGTTTCCTCTGCCTCCCTCGCACCAGAGTACAGCTATAAAGATGTCATATGGTTTTATTTTCACTGTTTCAGTTCACAACAGGCATGCGGGTGATACGGCTCACTACCCAGGGCGCCACAGCCGACAGGGAACCACAACCACTACATTTGCAGCCCTAAGAAGTTATTTTCACGTCCAGTCATGGGCGAATACGCCATGGGTGACTAATGTTGGTTTGTTGCTTCCAACTCAGTGCTATATTGCAGGGATATTTCATAGCCTTGTTATTTTACAGTTAATCATCTCTAGTTCACTTTTTAAAAGATCAGGAAAACATGGAATTGCCTTACTATTGCTAAATATTATGATATCAGTTACAAATTACCCATATTTTCCTCAGTGTCCCCCACACTGACTGAAAGCTTCAGGATCTCGGTCATAAAGGACATGTATCATAAGGATGCACAGTACTGCGGAAGTTTTGTCATCAACAGTTTAGTTTTTGCAATATATGTCTTGCAAAAGAATGTTTGGATTGCCATAAATGTTGGCCAATATATTCCAAGTGTTATGAACTTGTATTTTACATGTTAATGTAATGTTTAGCCAGTTGGACAACGTCTCACAGCAGCAGATGCTCACAGTGGACACAAATGCCGTCGCAAAAAATGCTAAAGGTCAGTCAAGGTAAATCCTAAAGGAGTGCAGGAAGCATAGATGAGAAAAAGAGGAAAGAAGAAAATAGGCATATATAGCAACTGACAGCATCATTGCATATGTTACCATTATTATCACCATCGGAAGATTTTCTAATATTGGGCAGCCCTAATGCATCAAGTGTGGGAATTAAGGGCCATGAAAGTCTATCCAAACAGGCCAAATGTAGTATTCCTTTTCATTCTCTTAAAAACACACACATATGCATGAAATAATACCTGTGTGCTTGTGGCTGTATGCTAGTCTGTTCATCTGAAACTGTTCCAAGACGCCAAATTGAGGGAGATTAACGTAACAATATCTAAATCCCCTCTACCCTTGGACAGCAGGCAAAGAGTCTATAGACCAGGCATGCTTTGTGTCCCTTTGTTGCTTTGTCCACACTTGTTTGTGCATTTAGATAAATAAATTCCTGTCTGCATCAGCGTCAAAGCATGCATACGTCTGCATGCTGGCATGTCTGGCGCTGTGAAAACTGTGCGCCCATGTGCACGCGAGGAAGCTAATCTAAACATAGTGTAGTGAGGCGTGAAGTGAAGCCCAGTCAATATGCTCCAGCACGATATTGTCATGTTCCCTCTTTGTATTCCCCGCTTTCATTGTAAACCAGACCAAAGGCCAGTTTATCATATGCACTACTCAAAACTCAAAAGTGTGCTGCAAACTTCCAGCTCCAGGGATGGAGATCATCCTCTTAGATCAAGGAAAGTATAGAATAACTAGGCTTTATTTCGGGCTACAGACGCTTTCACATTCTGCACTCCTAACGTAACAGTTCAACCTAATTAAAAAAATCAAAACACAAATATTCCCAAAATGAGGGGTCCTTTGTTGCAGCTGTAATGCATTAGAGTCTTTACAACTCCACCCTCGTGATTTATTTGAATGGATTTACGTCACACTCCCCTGTCAGAGAAGACTGCCAAGTGAACCGGTGTGACTCTGCTGGCTTCATTTGAAAAAGTTTCGTAGTATAGCGAACACTTCTGCACTCACACTGCCTTCATGTTCTTTTTAGTTCATTTTGTTTGCATTCTCCAAAGTCTTGAATCATTTAAGGGACCAAATAAAACCCTCAGTCAAGTATTGTCTCATGCTTCCATTGCTGACAAAAGAAGGAAATATTAGGAGGAAATATTTCCTCCACAATAACTCCTCTTCACATTGATTTCATTCGACACACAATGCATTGCTCTTGTTTAGAGCAGAAGTTCCTCCAATCCAGCTTTCACTGTCGCACGCTTTGTCTTAGTCTCTGTCTCTGGCTTGCTGTTTTTCATTTGTTCTCATTTCACCCATCACACCGGCCTCTGTTGCTTGCACTGTTCTCATTCCTCAAGGGCCTTCTCTTCCCTTCTTGTAACATGCCTGGGATCAAGCCTCCTCAGCTATCCAATCATGAGGGCAGGCAGGGAGTCAAAATCAGTAAGAAAAAAATTAAGTAGTGACTAATTGTGAAGGGGAGCGTAAGAAAGTGAATCTGCTCAAGAAAAATTCAAAAGGACTATTATGAAAGTTTCTAAACTTTTTCACAAAACTCTGCTTCAAGTCATTTTGTTTCATGTATATGATGAGAAAGTGTTATCCAAAATGGTGTTTTCCTCCAAGAAGGACTTGGGGGAAAGTATAGGAGAAACTTTGTAATACTTGGGGCACTCCTATAACACTGAGTTCAGCATTATGTTAGCTTAGGATCTTTGCTTGTTAATATTATTAATGCTAAAGGTTTTGAGATTTCCCATAGCAGCAGTATCCAGTGTCAGTCCTCAGTGGCCCTTATCCTGCATGTTTTAGATGCTTCCTTGGTTCAATACGCCTTAAGCCAATAAATGGTTCACTCCCAGGTCTCTGACTCAACATTCTGAAGAGGTAATTCAACTATTTAAACCCACTGTGTTGGAGCAGAACCGGATACCTTTGTTTTACAGCAGGGGTGGGCTTCTCTGGTCTTTGATTGGCCAGTGTCCTGCATGTTTTAGACGGTTTCGTGCTTCAACACATCAGATTTAAATGACTGTTATTAACAGACTCCTGAAAGGCCCTCTGATAGGGTGAGGAGGTAATTCAGCCATTTGAATCTGCCATGCTGGAGCATCTAGAACATCCAGGAGACTGGGCCATGCGACCAGAATTGCTGGATCCAAGACACCTCTTGTGCACTGGGATAAGCACTGGAGAACACTGCAACCATCTCAATAAACTGGCATAAAGAACCCCAATTCCAATAAAGTTGGGACGTTGTGTAAAAATAAATAAACCAGAATACAACAAATAGAAATCCTGTTCAACCTATATGCAGTTTATTACACTACTACTGATATCAAAAGATTTAGAGAATCTGGAGAAATCTTGTAAGCAGCAAGGTCAAAAATCAACATTGATTGCCCGTGACCTTAGATCCCTCAGGAGGCATTGCATTAAAAAAACAACATCATTCTGTAACGGATATTATCACGCGGGCTCTGGAACACTTCAGAAAACCATTGTCTGTTGACACAGTTTTTGCTAAACTAAAACTAGCTGTCTACTTTTAAGGGTACCCTTAAAACTTTCCTTTTTGATAAACCTTATAGTTAGACTAGCTTAGGTTATCCTGAGGTATCTCTTTAGTTATGCTTCTATAGGCATAGCCCAATTTTGCGTTACTTTTTGTTCTTTCCACGTTTAACTTCATGTTCTCTCTCTGTTTTTTTTCTCTTCACAGAAGCTACACCTGGCCTGGCGCTGTGTTTGGGTGTGGATATTTCCTGGAGGGGGGCATCAGCTGAGCTACTGCTGCCAACAATTTAATTCTCACCTTAAACAGATGATACATTGGCCCTGTCTTTCAGTGTTTAACCCTGTCTCTCCTAGACATAGCTACTGACTGAGCTTCTACTGTGACTAACTGTATGTGCTCTTGTTGATACTCTAGACTTTAAAACTGGCTCAGTTATTCTGTTTAGCTGTTTTTCTCTCCTAGATGAAGCCGCTGAAGGAGCTACTACTGCCTTTAACATTTTGGTTTTCTTTCACATAGAAAGTACTCTTAGATCAGTGCTTCTGTGTTTTTTGTGTGTACACTCTGTCTTCTCAAACTGCCAGTTAGTCGTAGCAGATGGCCACTCACACTGAGCCTGGTTCTACTGGAGGTTTCTTCCTTTTCAAGGGGCATTATCCTTTCCACTGTTGCTACATGCTCATCTTGGAGAAGTGAATGCAGCAAGACACTGACTTGATGCAATCTGCTGGGTTTCCTTAAATAGAAAACTAATTAACCAATTTAAATAATAAACTGATTGCATTGTTTGATAAATAGGATCAATTGGAATGTATGTACCTGACTTGGAATCTGTCTGTATTATTGGATTGAATTGACTTAGTAAAGCGCCTTGAGACGATATGTGTTGCAAATTGGCGCTATATAAATAATCTGAATTGAACTGAATTTAATTTTTCTATGTTTTACACGATGTCGAAACTTATTAGAATTGGGGTTGTACAATGGATAAAGGGAATGTCACGACAGCCCAGACAAATGCTATGTCTTTATTGATTCCCTGAGGCAAACCCTTGAGGTGGTAGACAGGGCAGGAGTCTTGATCCCTGTCAATCTGACTGTGTTTCACAGTCAGATTGTAGTGTACACATGGCTGCCGGTGTGATAGACTTGCCTTTATCCTTGTCATTGTTGTTTTGCTGACATGGTTTTTGTTCATTGATAGGGTGTTGCTTTTGTTGATGTTATCTCTAGAATTAATCACATTGAACCCATGTATGAACTTCCTCTTTATACCCAAATATGAAAGCCACAGATGTGCAGCAACAGCCTCACAGCTAAGAACATAAGAACAAATTTGCCAAACCAGGTAACATCTTGTCACGAAAGCATACCTCGCCCTTATGCATAGCGCGTTTTTCCCAGCACACGAGTCAGCATACAAAACCGGGCTGCAACATGGTTACACATACATCATATATGTCACAGCACAGAATGCACTGTATTTTTTCATGTTTGAATCCATGTCAAAAGTGTTTATTGACTGCTGTGTGTAGACCTCCATCGAGCGACGGTACGTGCTCTGCTTTATCGCCCAATCGACTGCAAGGCCTTGTCTGACATCATCTTACATCGTTTGTAATAGTCTGCAAAGGTCTGCAAAGGTCAACCAGTGTTTTATGACAATGTGACCATCTGCACCAACAAAATACCTGAGTGGAGTGATAAAACTCAAAATGTGTTGATCTGTCTGTCTTTAGAACAGACAGCTAACAAATTAGAGCAGTAACACCAGCAAGTTGAATGCTGTGATGCAGTTTACCAAAAACCGTATGAATAAAAGTATAAAAGTTCCTGGGCATCAGCAGCTTTGTGCTTGTGGACACAGAAACCACGTCCAAGCCGTGGCAACTCAAGTCTTTTAATTTTCCCCTTACAATTAGGATTGCATCATCCTTTACTCACTTAACGACTAAGATTTTGATCAAACATTTTAATGCCAGCGTGTAACACATGAGCACTTTATATCCACTGATGCTCACAGGGAAGGTGCAGCCATGACTCTGACCAAAAAAAGGAAAACATGTTGGGTGTTGGTATCAATTTAGCAGGTTTAATCTCCTCCATATGAACATGGGGTCTAATACATCAGCTAAGGCTATAAGCTGCCATGAGCCCTGTGGATACAGGCTAGACCTATTATCAGTTTGGCAGCGACTCAAAATGTCACAGGAGCTGGCACCTCAACAAAAACAGCCACACCAACAAAGAAAGAGATAAATTACTATTGCAAAAGCTGTGGGTCCTTTGTTAACTTTCATAGAGGCTGCAGATTACAGCCTTTTACTGGATTAGGGTCAAGGTTATGGATGCACAACAAGACGAGGCTGAAAAGAAATAGACCAGGCTGCAACTGTAAGCAGCTGACCAAGTTAGAAACATAAATCAATGCATGTGCACAATCAAACAAACCTGTACATGCCTTCACAGCTGCACTTATAGTAAGCATGCAAGAGTAAGTTTGGCCACAAGACGTCAGCAGCTGTGTACACGCACTGTTCACACCCCTTCTCTAAATCTGACTTACCTGAGTTCGATGGCCTCTCCCATCTCGCTGTGAGAAATCATCAAACACAAGATCGACAGCAGATGTGAAACGATGAAGAGATGAAGAGCCAACCGAGATAGAGAGGAAGCACTCTCTCAGACTAGCGGCCAGAGCAATAACAGCACTGGGGAAGGATGAGAGAGGAGAGCGACGAGAGAACATGTGATGATATTGTGAGAGAGAGAGAGAGAGAGAGAGAGGGAACCACACCTCTTCTTAAGGGATTAACTTTGTGAAAAAGAAAGTCCTGACACACACAGACGCACACAATAGGCGGTGCACCCAAACACATTCAAGCTGCCCGCGGGTTGGCATGGATGAGCGTCTGTTTTAAAGGCACACACACAGATACTGTACGCGCACAAACACATGGTCGCAGCTGCTCTAAAAATAAATACAGATCAATGTTTGACAATCCCAATCCTGGGAGCAACGAAAGATGGGAGTGGGAGGATTGAGAAAGGAGAGAGAAAGAGAGAACAGACAAAGATAGGGGAGGGGTGATTAAACCAGTCATGGTGGGAGGTGACAGTTTTCTTTGCTCTCTATTGGCAGTGGACACACTGGTCAAGATTGGATTGGGGAAGAGAGTGAGAACTGAGACTGGAAGCAGGGGAATAGACGGGGGTGTTCTTAGTGTGAGAATTGAAGCTTGATTGGCTAATATAGCATGAATAACCAGGGCTACATGGTATTCCTCTGGTGTTGGATGCTAAAGGGAAAGGTCACAGCTGTGCAGCAGGCAGGGCTCCTAACAGATGAAGCTGTGGTGTATGAAACCAACAGACCACACCCGGACAAACAGATGGCTGAGTTAGGAACGTTTGTCATGTTTGGGGTCCATATTGTCTAGCCAGGAAAACGTTTGCTGGCAGAGCTAGAGAAACATATGGAGCATCTTAAAATCTCAGAGCCTCTTCTGATGATTCAGGTGAGATGCTAAAATAGGAACTGGCATGCACAGCTGTAATCCATCTGGTCTTCACAAGGGTTTACAGTTCCAAGAGACTTGTGGGTCAATAGCTTTGATTTATAAACTATTACAGTACGATCATGCACTCAAAAAATTTTATGAAACAGGTTCCACATAATTGTATTTTGTTAAATGAAAGCAAAAGAGATGATGTAAACTCACTTTATGACGTTATGTTTACTAGAGTAAATCAATTTAACCCAAACGCCTTTTTATGTGTTAACTGGAATGGAAAATGATAAATGATTTTCCAAATTTCTTACAAATAAAAACCTTAAAAGTGTGGCATGCATTTGTACTGTAGCCATCAGTACTTTGTAGAACCACCTTTGGCTGCAGTTCTTTAGTTGTCTCTACCTGCTTTGTACATCTGCACACTGAACTTTTTGCCCATTTGTCTTTGCTCTAGCTCAATCAAATTGAATAAAAACAAATCTTTCAACAGCTAATTTCTAGTCTTGCCACATATTATCAGTTGGATTTGGGGCTGGACTTTGACTAGGCCATTCTAACACATAAATATGCTTAAAATTTAGCTTAATGCCATTCTGCTTCTTATGAATCCCAAATGTGGAAATTTAAAAGAAGCAACCCCTATCAGCTTAACTGCTGGAGGTTTCAATTCTGAAGCCCAATATTCAAAAGAAATAAAGAAAACTATGCTGCGGAGAAGAGGTGCAGGGTCAGAGCTCATCCCTCCGTCTGCTGTGCAGAGGCTGCCCCAGTCTAAGTTCTTCAAACCTCTCCTGGTACCAGTTGAGGGCAAAGAGAGAGAGTCTACGGATGCAAGCGGCCATCTATGTGGGGTAGTCCTGGGTCATTCGAGGGCTAGAAGAACCTTCTGCAACCTGTATCCGAGAAGACGGTGGAACAGAGCAGAAAGGATGTCCATATATTGCTTGCAGTGTAACATGACACCAGCCACTTCCTCCTCGCCTTTGAAGGTTTGCTTCTTTTCTCCACAGTGTAATTTGTGTCTTAAGTCCCG
>JAHHUM010001597.1:0-163071 GCA_036173005.1 Crenichthys baileyi | reverse complement strand
ATGAAAAAACCGATGATGAAGATAATGTGTTGGGAGCAAATTAAGTGATTCACTGACGAGTACAATGATGGAAATAATACTCTAGTTGCAGACAGCAAATTTGTAGAGAGGTTTTTAATAAAATAAGGATTTTCTGCATTTCTATTGGGTTTATTTTAAGAAGATTGGACACATTTAGCTGAGTCTCTTCTGTCTCTGATTTTGTTAAGTCTATCTTATTTTTTTTTTTCTCAAGCATTCCCTCTTTTTACAAGTGGCGAAGTTAACAGTTAAAGTTGTGGTGTGTTTAGTACGGCCACTCTTTCACTAGTGTTCCAAAAAACTTAGACTACCAATTTGCATTTGAGATTTTAGATGCACAGTTGCCTCATAGTAAAATTAGAACATCTTCAAAAGTTATGTAGTTCAATCATTATAAGAAGTGAAACCCATGTATTATATTAATTCATTATACATATTATATATATATATCTAAAGCATTTATGTCTGTTGGTTTTATTAAACCATGGCTTACAGCTAATGAAAACGTCTTAGAAAATTTGAATATTACATAATAAAACATAGATACAGAAATGTTACAACCATGTTTAGATCAAGGCTCCCTATCTCCAGTCCTCAAGAGCTTCTATCCTGCAACTTTTGAATGATTCCTTGCTCCAACACACCTAAATTTAAAATAGTAAATTCCTCCTCAGCAGCATTCAGCCTGCAAAAGTCTTTTAACAATGTTTCCCGTTGTTTAAAGGGGTTGTAGAAGGGTACAGAAAAATTCGGATAGTAGCTCTGGAGAACTGAAGTTGGGCTCCCATGGTTTAGACAATCACAGAGAAGACTGTGGACTGGACAGATGTCCAAAAAACAGTCACTGACACCTTCTGCCAGGACAGTAAGCTGCAAGAGGTCATTGCTAAATAAGCTAACATTTCTAAGTTATGTATCCATGTATATTATTTTAACGTTAAGTGGAAGGAAAAGGTGTGGTGGTATGTTTTAGCTGTATGCCACAAAGACAATTTCTTTCCCCAGGCTGTCACTCTGATGAACACTTAACAGTCAGAGTGCCCAGATCGATACTGTGCATATTTGCACTAATTCAACATTGTCTTTCTCTTTTGTAGAAACACTGTACACCTATACCCATATTTACAAAAAGAAATTCTTTTTTTGATTTCCCTTCTTTTATATTTATATTTAAAATGCCTGTTGAGGACCCAAACTTAGAGGCGAGGACAGGAGGAGCCTGATGAAAATAGGTTTTAACAAGAGATGTTAGGAAATACGCTGATAATAACAATGGTGGAGCAACTGAACCAAGGAGGATTTAAACTGTGGAGTTTCATCACTGAAATTTTAAACAGGTGAGTGATGAGCAATTGACAAAAAGCTGTGATGGAGTATGAAACTGAGGCACTAATGTAAAGTATAAGGTAAACCAGGGGACACAGAAAACAAACCAGAACATAATAACCAGAAATGCAAGCATACAATCCTCAAATAGACCAGAATAACAAACCTAAACTAAGGGTCCAGCAGATCCTGACACTGTATGTGTGAATCTGTTACTATATTCATGTTTGGGGCTTGCATTGTTTATTGTAGTTTCATATGAAGTGTAAAGTGAAACTGGGATTAGGATTTGAACTCGGGACCTTGCTGCAAGGCAACAGCGCTTGCAAGACACTACGAGTGAAAATTTGTCGACTTGCTAACAGATCAGACCATAACCTAATGAGCCTGAGCCAAACTGAGCATCCTGATGCTAATGTCATAACGGTAACGCTAAAGTTTGCATCCAGACTTGGCCAATTATTTACATTTTTTAAACTGGATCCCACTAAAATCTGGACTGTAAATCATCTCCTCTCCTCCAACTGAGCTGCAGGATTTTATAGATGAATTAAGAAAACATGCAATGAAACTGCACTCCAAAAATTTTGGTCGTCCCATCCTTACAAACATGCTAAAGATATGTTTTTGAAATAAACTTAAAAACTGGCACATGACAGAAATAAGATTTTTTACTCTGTACTGTAAGGCTTCTTCGTTACTTTTATGCGAATTTAAAAAAACAAACTTTTAAAATTAAACCCAGTAAAACTTTTAATTTTAAAATAAAAAAAAAATTCCCCCCCAGCTTTTAAATTTAAGCATAAAAAGTTCCTTCTTCACCTTCAAAAAAGCTCACAAAGTAATCGTCTCTCACTTGTTCTCCTACTTGAATGCATTCATATCAACTGTGATGGATTTAAAACAACCAGCTTTCATTTTTGTGAAAAAGACTCAAAGCTTTCAAAGAGTTTCCAGTCATTCAGAGTTCAGATATCCAATCGACTCCTAATATGTACGCTTGAATAAACATCTAATGAGTGACACAAAGAATAAGGATGGGGCGGTACGATAACAATCAATGTAATAATAAGACATTTATGGTGCATCTGGTTGACTCTGAATCTGCATTATGTACACGCTCCAGCTGTGAGGTGATTGATGCCTCAACACTGCTTCAGTTGAGGCTTTTGCTCCGGATTTTGTCAAGATCACTCAGTTTGGATCTTCATATCTATCTATCTATCTATCTATCTATCTATCTATCTATCTATCTATCTATCTATCTATCTATCTATCTATCTATCTATCTATCTATCTATCTATCTATCTATCTATCTATCTATCTATCTATCTATCTATCTACATTTTGTTTTCCTGGTATTTTCCATGTGTTTTATTAGAAGTCTTTGAGGATCCTTAAAAGAGTGTAAACCTGCTTTGAGATTATATTTTCTAGTTTAACTGAAACAGGAAAAGCTTCAAAAGTAAAACAATTTGGTATGCAGCAAAGAAATGCTGCTGAAAGCATGAAAATATGGATGAAGTATGATTGTGGAAAATAAATCAATAAACCAATCTTTCAGGAATGCACAAAATGGGCAACGCTACTCCAGGGCTGATGCCGTTGAAAATCAAAGATCTTCTCTCAGGTGTGGTGTAGTAAGGAAAGAAATAACCATTTCAAAGGCTGTTAACACTGATTAATACTAAAGACTGCTGTAAAATGGTCAGCAAATATTTAGTTTTTGTTATTGTAAATTAGGTCAAATAATGTAATTTCAGTGAAAAAAAGGTCTCCCTGCACTGTGATCCTCTACAAAAAATTCAGAATACCACTGAGGGGGATCAAACATTTGGTTGTCAGACTCACTTTTAGTGACACAAAGATGTGGTTCTAAGGTGGCTTTCTGGGTATAGCAAACAACTCAAACTGCTCTAGTGAAAGAACAAAATTTAAAGGCTACATGAACAAGATTTCAATGGTTAAAGGTGTCAAAAGACTGCCCAGAGAATATTCTGTAGTTTAGTTATTGTTGCCGGTACTAGTGGAAAACAAGCAAAACATTTGCATTGAGTATGTATGTGAAGTTTTAACTGCGTCTTATAGACAGTGTTAGCCATCCAGCCCATTTACCGTACAGAGCCTAATTCCAAAGCCATTTTTAGTGATTGAACCTAAGCAAAAAGCTTCCTGCTTAAAATATGTAGCAAATATTGAATATTTCCACTTTGGACGTTAATCAGCTGTTAACCTTTATTCTGAATCTGAACTGCAACAACCCTCTCCATCCAGTAATTATTTGGTGTACTCTTTTTTTATTTTGTTATAAATATTTTTCTTCACCAAGTTAAGATGCAACATCACAAAAACTCTGCTTAAGGTTTCTATGCAGGGATGGCTTTAGGTGGATTGGTGCAGGTTGCACATGCACGGTGCAAGTATTTATTAAAAATTAACACGGCAGTTTGGACTAAAAACATGAAGATTTAACAAGGCAACATTTGCTTTGAAATATAATTCAAAGTCCCTGCAAAATAAAACCTTGAATAAAACTTGACTTCATAAACTTTGTTGTTTTGCTTTCATATTGGATTAAATAAAGAATACTGCAAAGATTTGAAGCCACTGTGATAAAGCTGAAAGCTTCAAAACATTGCAGACCTTGTGGTTCAGTTTATTCGTTTGAAAGTTTTCTTTATGAAAATGCAGTGTGATGGATAGCTTATGTAAACAAATCTTTACCTGAGATATATACGTTCTGTAAATACCTGTGCCCCCTTTCAGTCTTTTAAAACTGAAAACAGCAATCATTACAATCCTTTCCAAACCAACTTATTTGCTTTGTTTTCATTTTTTATTGGTTTTAACTAAGCTGTCAAGTGAACTGACTGAACCAGGTCATAATATGATCAAATTAGTCATACCTTAAGTGGAAGCAAATTTTGAACACTAAACATAAAGCTTGAGTGTCCTATATTACTGGCAACTTAGTTCATAAGAGGCACTATAAGCTTTAGAAGAGATGGGTATTACATTTGCTTCATCAGTTATAGTTCCAACCAGGCAGGAAAGCAAATAAACCCGCTAAAAAAATCTAGGATACTAAGTGAGTATGCTACTGAAGGTTGTGTGCTTTGCTTTCAAGTATAGGAAAAATAAGAGGGCCCTACATTAAAAGAGATTACAAAATTCAAACAATAAAACAAATATCTGACATTTTGGAAAGGATCTGCTGCCCCTAGCCATCCTAATGTCATATACAGTATAACGTTTCCAAAGCTATTTAATTGTGGCAAACTAAGGCAGTTTAATTTTACTAAGATTTGACAAAAAAATAATCAATGACCTGCATGGTCCTCCCTATATTTAAATCTCTACTGTCAATTTTCCTTATGTACCTGTTGGTTGGGTCTTAAGTAGGCCAGGTCATTTGAAAACTGAGAAGAACCCCACTCTGAGACTTCTATCATCAGAATCCATCTTTATTTTCATCCTCTCTCCTTAACGTTGATTAAACCAGAAACAAAAACTTAAGAAAACTAATTACTGACATTTTCAGGACACTGAATCAGCTGGAGAAAAGGCCAAATTTGCATTAACTACTGTGTTTCGGCCATTTTTGCTGTCTCTTAATCCTCATTCTAAAGTAATATTCAGTAAAATAACAAAGATGTTCAAAAGCGTAATTTGTGAATATGTGGTTGAGTTAAAAGCTTCAAAGCAAATGAGGTCCCGGACCTTTAGTTTGAATGATTTGGTTAGATTCTGTAAGTACCCCATTTGTCAGTAAATCCTAATTTCATTCATGCAGTCACAGCAGAAACTTCAAAAGCTCTCGGAGTGAAGAAAACTTGTGAAGTCACTCAGACGGTGACCTAGAAAAAGGCATCGGCTTCTTATTTAAAGAGTCGCTGTGCGTCTGTGGGCCTGTTCGCTCGTGCTGTTTCTTGTTTTGAGTTTTTGCCACATCTGTGCACTGTGTCTTACTGGCACATTCAGAGCGACACTTCAGGAGCTCTTCCAATGATAACAAACACAAAGCGGTGTAAAACACACTCAAACAATCTGCAGGCAGGAAGGGTTTGCGATGAGGAAAGAAAGATAGCACTGCATATTGCTCTAAGTGAGAACAACACACTTTACATTAGTGATGAGCAATGTTTTCAACTGCTCCATCCCCCCACAATCAGACACATTTAATGAGGTAAACAAACTGAAGAGCCGGTCCTTGAACTAGACTTGTGACAAAGCCGGGATGAGTTATCAGAAAAGCCTTCGGAAGATGGTGTATCGATTTTCTGACAGGGATGGATGTAGTAGCACCCTCCAATTGTGGCACACCTCTGTGAATGTTAATAAGGTCACCTAACAAAGGTGGCCTTTGTGCTCACAAGCACCAATAACCTTTGTAGGACGCAAGTAGCTTCATTAAAACCATACTGCCTATTATTTTGTTACAGTACATGAGTAGCCTTTTTAGCATTTCTCATCCAGCAGCCATGACATTTTCGGCATGTACAGACCTTGATCTCCACTGTGAAGGAGAGGCACTGTTACAGAGCTATGGACTATCATCGCCTGATTGCAAATAAAACAGTTCTCCGCCAGAGACAACATTTCATTTCCGATGTATTCTGGGGATTACTTCCTGACAGTCATGTTGGGATAAAATGTATTTCATTCCTGCATTTTTACTGACATAATTTAACACTGGTGAAATTACAGAGACAGGAGTGGTGGTTGTGTAAGATGAACAACCTGTATGAAAATTGTAGCCTCTGCACTCTGATAGCTGTCATTGGGCTGAAACTGCCCATTTAGCCATAAAAGGACAGCAACCAGGGGCAGACATAACCGACGGTATTATGAGGAGTGAAGAACAACAACAAAAAAGATAAGTCAGTATAAAATACAACTTAAAACATCTAAGATTGAACACATTTTTGTTTTTGTAAAGCGAGTGAGATACGTCATTTATGATGATAATAATATATGTATATTTTAGGAATTTATTTTCATTTTTATAAAGCATTCTGGTGTTGCAGACTTTGGAATGGATCCACTGATTATAGTTAATTACTCTCTCAGTGACTTTAATACATTTGGATATATGTATGTAAAGTATAAATTCATATTGGTGATAAATGTTTAGTAAGTAAAAACATAAACCAAATTAGCTAAAGGAATTTATTGTGGAGGAAACACATAATATGGTCCCTGAGCTTCTGAAATGTACACTCTACATTCCTGCAGGTTACGTTTTTGTTGCTTACTTTACAGGAACTTACAGGGTATTTTCTGAAATCCACAGGATACTTTCTTAGACCTTACAGGGTGCTTTTCTATATTTACAGGGTATTTTTTTGATTGAACATACTACTTTTTCAAGAACTTGAAGGTTACTTTTCTGAAATTTACAAGGTACTTTCTTGACCATTTAGATTATGCTTTATAGAACTTACAGGCTACTTTCCTGGAACTTTCATGACTTCACATATTTGCTTTTCTAGATCTTACAGGCTACTCCTTTTCTAGAACTTACAGGCTACTCCTTTTCTAGGACTTCATACAAATCACACATACAAATCACATCATGTTATTTTTCAGACTGGGGGCGTAAAGGGGCGTTACAGAGTACTTTATGGAACTACTTTGTTACTTTTTAGAATTTACAGGTTACTTTCAAGACCCAGGCTGTCAAATTAGACCTGGTACTTTTCAGAATGTACAGGTCAGGTTCCCAAAAGAAACCTGTAAGTTCTGAAAACTAAACTGGACATTTTTAAGTAAGCAACTTGCAGCCATTGGGATAGCTATTGATCCCGCAATAATAACCTGTGTGTTTTGAGAAAGTAACTCATAAATCCTAAATTCAATAAAAATAACCTGTAAAATTCCTGGAAGCTAACCTGTGAGCTCTGGAATGTGATTTAAGATTTGGGAAAGTTTTTAATATTTTTAACAGTTGTTAACAAGAACAGAAAATATAGATATATAAAACTAAACAAGCTGAAATTTTGCAAAAGCAAATTGAAGAAATTTTTGTTTTAAGATTTTTTTTGCATTTCTAGTGATCTTTTTTTTGACAGTAGACCGGAATCAGGGGCAAGACATGTGGCAAATGACGGCTCAAACCCTGGACTGCCGCGTCGAGGACTAAAGCCTCTTGTACATGGGTCGAGCGCTTAAACCCTTACACCATCAGTGGTGTGCACATTAAACAAATTTAAATTTATTAAAATATTGTGAATCTTCATACAATAGTAGGTAGCAGGTAATTGAAGTAGAAAAGACTGATATTAAAATTAAACATAGTCTAAATATCTACTGTGCAATATTTGTATTTAGTACATTATATTATAAAGCTTTTATACAACTTTCCAAATCTTTGTTAATAATGCTTTTTTAAATCACAAAAATGTTGAAAGTGATTTAACATCTGCATCAGATCTCTCTTTATTCATTAATACTAAACACGACAATAGGCACACATGTAAATGAATAAATAAGTACAGATACTAAGCAGTTGTAATCCCTGGTGAATTGATGCCACAGAGGCCCTAATACATATGGAAATCCGAAGTGCATCTGTCTGCTACATACTGTGACAAAACCTTTAGTAAGTGAACGTTATAATGCCACAGGTTGAAGTCCTTTAATATTTGCCATTCAACTATTTGCTCCATTGAATCAACCATCCATCACTTTGTAAGTAATTTTTGAAGTATCACTTTAATGTCTTAATATTCAGTTGCACCACTGATTGTAAGTCAACATAAGCATTATTTATTTAAATTAAAACTCTATTTAAATTCTCAAGGCAGAATATATTGAAAATCCTGGGGTTAAATGTAGAAATGTGGACACCAGAAAAAAAATCTATGTGCAGTTTCCCTGACTTTACTCTCACATTTAATGTAACCCATGAGCACCAGCTTTGTACTGATGTGTCCCCCTGGATAGACCAATTATAGCCCCAGACAAAAATAAATTCCCACGACAACGGAAATCTGTCATATCAACATAAAAAATGGAAAAACTGTTTAGGAAGATTGAAGGGATAATAAAAATCCAAGAAAACAGACTTGCAGACGTAATCAGGAGGCTTACAAGATGTCAGTGTGCAGAGGGATCCCACGATTCCAAAATCCTTCCAGAGATTTAACAAGTGTCCTTTGTGGGAAACTGAACATTCATTACTCCACGTATTTATGTAAAGTCTTAGATTTTTGGTTATGTTATTCAATTCAATTGATGGATGTGAGTTCATTATTAGAAATTGAGGTCATTTTTTGTTTCCCAGTTTGGGAGTTAGAGTCATGATCTCTATATTACGCTATCTCAGTATATTACTAGAGCGACTGGAGAACTAGGGCAGGGTTTCTGGTGCAGCACTTACCTGGTTTGAGTCTTACTTGAAGGACAAGGACTTTTTTTTGTCAATAGGTAACTTTTGTCAGAGCTGACAAAAAAATCACAAGCAGGGTTTCCCCAAGGTTCCATCCTGGGACCCCTCCTATTGAATTTCTATATGTAACCCCCAGCTCAGATCATAACAAACAACAAAATAAGTTGCCATAACTACGCAGATTTTACACAGCTTTACATTATAATGTCACCAGGTGATTATGAGGCCTATTCAAACATTGGCTGGATGCATAGAAATCAATGAGTAGATGTGCCATAATTTTCTTGAGTTGAATAAAAATAATACTGAAGTAATTATTTTTGGACCAAAAGAGGACGGATCAAGAGTCAGCACACAGCTTCAGTTAATACAGTTAAAAAGCACCGATCAGACCCGAAATCCGGATGTAGTGATGGAATCGGACCTGAACCTTCAGAGGCACATAAAGGCAATCCCTATGTCAGCCTTCTATCACCTGACGAACATTTCCAGAATTAAAAGACTGATGTCCCAGCAGGATATCGAAAACTCATTCTTGCGTTTATCTGTAGTCAAATTGATTACTGCAACAGTGTCTTCACAGTTCTGCCCAAAAAGTCAATCAGACAGCTGCAGCTGATCCAGAACGCTGTTGCCCGTGTCCTCACTAAAAGTAAGAAAGAAGAGTACATCTTGCAGTTCTAGTCCTGAATCTGGCTGCCTGTATCTCAGAAAAAAGACCTTAAAGTTCAACTAAACCTAATGTAAAAGCATAACACCGCCACAGACACTTTCGAAAAATTCCGTCAAAGTAGGTAGTGCGAGAGACACTGAGGGGATGAGCAGAGGGGGTCAGGAGGATGAGGGAAAGAGGCAGCTAGCTTAATTTGACAGCAAGCAGAACGACCATGGTAGTTTCGCCATCTTCTTTTGAGGTGGAGGATTTTTCACCCCTCTCATCATGGGATTTGATTCTTGTATTTAAACAATTAATTAAAACATATTGGTAAGAGCAACTACTGGGGACAAAGGTTGATTAGGATTTTCCTCCTATAGGCGTAAAGCAGTTCACTGTAAAAGATCCCTCCATGACAGACCGTTGCTGACCTGGGCTCTCCTAGAAGAAGTTAGTAGAAAGGTACAGAGCACCAGGAAGTCTCAGGCATGTGGTCCAGACGTTGACCAGTTTAGAAAAGAATCTTACCCCATTATCGACACGCATAATGGGTGCAGCAAAATGAAGACCATGCCCAGGGTGCTATTCATGCAAGAACCTCCAGTGAGCCAATCATGAAAAAGCAAAAACAAGAAAAGAGAGCAAATACTTTTTCACCGCACTGTATGGGAAGCAGCATTAATATGTATAATCCCAAAATATGATTTCAGTCAAGGCAAGTGAGAAAAATAAAGCCTTTTAAAACCTTGAAAAAAATGCAGTGGTTCATCAGGATAAGAAACATATTAACACCCTGAGGAATATGGATGGATAAGGGATACGGAGAGTAATCCCTTCAAGACACCCAGATAAATAAATCACTAAAAGTTTACAGTGGTGCTGACAGAAAATTGTAGAGATAAATAAAATGTCAATCCTTGCAACGCTTGGGAACATGGATGCGCATAGAGAATTCTATATCTATCTATGTGCTGAACCACAGCAACGGTCCAGTGCACAGGCTGACGCTGCCAGTGTTACACAGTAACAGAGCTCTACACATATACTGCATAGTGAGGAACAGGCGCAATTTGTGAAGGATTGATTATGTCTTTGTCAGCGGTTCTAGTGGCCCCAACAGCCATGTATTTATCAACCGATCGTGTTCCTGAGGACCTGGCAGAGCTGCGGCAGGTGTGAAGGTCACCAGGAGAGTCATATTTTAATCAAAGACCAAGGAGCTAAATATAACAGTCCCCCCTGCAGGCAGCGCACCCAGAGACTCAAGGAGATGTGAAAAGGCTCTGCAGTGTACACATTTTAATTATCACGCATATACACCGGGGCTGTTGTTCTGCATAAATGTCAGCCGGACAGGGCTTTTGTGAGGAAGCTGCTAGTGTGGCAGAACACGTCGCAGTAATCCTCAAAGCTGAACTCAGGCCAAGAATGACAGGGGCAATCACTAACAGTGAAAAAAGTGACAGATTTGAGATATAAAGCGTTGCAGATACATATGAGTAACAATGCTGGAAACTCACTAATGGGACTGAGGCTGTATCCATTTCATGAATTTATAGTGTAGTACTGATTCTCCAATAAAACTGCCTCATGATGCATATACAGTAAAAAATTAAGAACCAATAAACCACAAAAGAATGGTTTAAGCATCACAACAATACAATGAAAGATAATACCATACAAATAAAAATAGTATTTGCACCCGTATAGATGGCTTTGCTTCTGCTTTTTAAGCAAACTTAAAGGTTTCAGATCATCAAGCATCAAGCAATTTAATATGAGACAAAGCTATCCCGGGGCTGAACGGTGGCGCAGTGGGTTCTCACCGGGTACTCTGGCTTCCTCCCACAGTCCAAAAACATGACTGTTAGGTTAATTGGTCTCTCTAAATTGCCCTTAGGGGTATAAATGAGTGTGTGCTTGGCTGTTTGTGTGTTGCCCTGCGATGGACTGGCGACCTGTCCAGGGTGTACCCCGCCTCTCGCCCATAGACTGCTGGAGATAGGCACCAGCTCCCCCACGACCCACTTTGGAATAAGCGGTAGAAAATGACTGACTGACTGACAAAGATATCCCAAGTAAAAGCAAAAAGCCGTTTTCCAATGAAATCATTTATGTAGGGAAAAAAAATATCTAGACCAACCAGTGCCCTATGTGGAAAAGTAATTCCCCCCCTAAAACTACAATAACTGGTTGCGCCACCACTGGCAGCAAAACTTGTCATCAATGGTCTGCAGTAACCCCTTCCAGACTGATAGATGCCAATGACTTTGTTTCTCATGTCTTCTTAAATGTTTTTAGATCATACTTCATGTTGTCAGACAGGTTTTTCTTCTACAGATCAGGAAGTTATCAGGCTATTCACATCAAACTAAAATGTGGTGAACCACAGTTAATTTAGCAACCAGGTCGGTTTGAATAGCTTTTTTCTCATAATAAATGAAAATATAATTAGAAAACATTTTGGCCCTTTGCACATGACGATCCAATGAAACAGAGATTGTTTTTCATGTGCATGCTTAAAAACACTCCCTGCTTAAAAAAACGGGATGGAAAATGAACACTTTGTTGACGAACCATCGTTATGCTTAAAAGAGTCAGCAGCACAAACTGTGCTCTGCAGTTCTCATTGTTATCGTTGATATCTTATTCTTCTTCTGTGGATTTTAAACTGTTCATGTGACCATTATTTCTACTGACAGTAGCCATACTGTGCATGTGCCAGGGCTTCCCCATACTGGAACATTCTGTTTTTCCTGTTAAAACGTTACACTCTGAAACCCGTTTTCCAGTCGGGGCATTTTCACAGAAAACACGCGCCTTTGTTGCGTACACAAACAGTAGAATCACAACAAAACATTTCCATTTTCACTAAAGAAACATCATGTGAACAGGTTTTTAAATTTCGTTTGTTATTTAAAAAAAATGTAAGAGTGGAAAAAGGCAAAAACTTGGAAAAAAATCAGAACTGTGGTTGCAATCTGAAATGCTGTAAATCATCAGGAAACAACAGCAGTAACATGCATAGAAGACCTCCTTTGATCCCATTTATGATTTGCAAAGATAATTTCTTCTGACATTTGCCAAAGTAAGATTGTTTAGTGCACCAAATAAAATGTAAAACTTTTGAGCACTGCGACCTTTTAGTAGAACTTCAGCACAAATTTGGAATAGATTAATTCATTACAGGGTCCATATAAAAACATCAATTTACAAAAGGGGAATTGCTTATGTTTACTTGACCCTACCTTCTTTTTTTTCAATTTAAATTTTTTTTTCCAGCACTTTTGTTTTTGTTATTTGAAGTAAGCAGACAGGAAGCGGGGTGGAGAGAGGGTGAAGACATACAGCACAGGTTTTAGGGAACCTGAGATGGCTGAGTTGTGGACTGAAGTGTCCGTATATGGGTTGCACGCTCTACCACCAAGCACAGCGCCAGGCCCTGTCCCCTACCTTTTTAACACTTAAAAACTTTAGTTCTATCATCTGTCATGTTTACAATAAGCGCTTAATTAAAAACGGTTTAGAGAAAGACAGGTTATAAGCTTTAATTTAACAAATAACAACCGCCGAGCAAGGCTGGTAATCGAACAACAAGAATGAGAATAAGTACCTGATTTACTAAAGGTTTGTGTGGATAAAAACACGTGCAAACTTGATCGCTCAACGCTGATCTACTAACCAGGTGCAACAAGGATTGCATCTGGTAAATGAGCAAAATAGAAGACGCAATCCATTGAGCATGTTTGCCCTAATGGATTTGCCTTAATAAATATGCAGAACATATGCTGAACATCTCAATGTACAAAATAGTGGAAGGAGGATATGCAAACGCATTTGGTTACCACCTATAATGCGATTTATCAAACCTGAAACGCATTGCGGGTGAAGTTTCTGCATCTATATTAGAACGTTTGAAAGGCAGGTGCAAACGGCATTGAAAAATATCTGTGGTGGAATAGGTACAATGACAGATGACAGAGAATAGAACCGTCTGTGCACATATCAACGTATTTTACCTGTCAGAAATTTAAAAAATGGTAGAGATATCATCTCTACAGCAATGCCATTTTGGAGCTGCAGCATTATAGTTCCAGCGCACCATCGCGTTATGGGACACCGTTATGTCTGGATGTACAGAAGGAGCGCTTCTATGTAGCCCAGAAAAGGTGGCGCAGATTATAGTTGTCTGCTGTATGTTTCCAGAAGGACTGCAGACAATCTTTATGAAATTGAAACAAAATGAAAAACACCATGACCTAACCTAAATATTGTGGCGTGTTATAAACAAACAAATCTGAACATGAATAGCCATCATAGACCAGGAAAGTGACATTGAAGGAAAAACTGTTAAAAAAACTGTCCTGGACACTCCAGAAAGTGCACATTCAAATCTTGTGCGCAAGAGAGATTTTTATTTATTTCTTTCCCGAATTGTTCCTTCACAGGCTGGGTGAGAAGAACATTCATGTTGAATGTAAACAACATGTTATTATGGGCCTACCTTTGATTGGATTGGGTCAAACGAGTCATATCCCTTAATATGAATCAGAGTAATATTCTTCTTCTTCTTCTTCTCTTCTTCTTCTTCTTCTTATTATTATTATTACTACTATTAGCTCCAACTCCATGGCTTCGAACTTCATGTTTCTTATACAACCACTCTGCTCTCCAAACTGTCCATGTTGGCAGCCAGTAGCACATGTAAAATTCTCATTTAAATAGGGTGGTCTGCAATACTTTAGCACCTCTTATTTGTGCAAGCAATCTTTGTAGATCACCCACAACACACCAACTAACTGCACATGCAATTATTTTTTTTTTACACGCAATTTAGCAGCCCTTGTTTTCGGATCTTAGTGAATTAAGCCCTCTGGGTGTTAAGAAGCCTCAAACTGGACCAACGGACAAGTAACAAAAAGGATTTAATCAATGACAACTACATACCATAAATTTGTGTATTTTTTGTAAGCATGCAAAACAAATCATATTTTCTGTTAAAATTCTGGCTAGGGTGAGGATTTTACTGACTGTTATGCACAAATCCTGAACAAAACGTTTTGAAAAATCCTCTCCTGTCAGCTCTGTTAGATCTTTATGATACTCAGATAAAAAAGAAACACATGGTGCTCAGCCGAAATGCAGATGAAGATGTGTCTGACCTGAGGAAAGATGTTTACACACTGCAGAGATCCCTTCTGGACACCTTTTTGGCACCATTTATAGCAGCAAGGTGACATTTCAGTCACTTTGCTCTTCATTAGACATTTGAACTACGTACAGTGCCATCTTAAATCACGTGTAAGCAGACATGTCAAGGCTCATTTTACATTATTTACTGCATCAGTGCAACATGGCATTGAGAAGATCAGCCTGTGTTTCTGCTGAGGTGTTAAGGAAGCCCAGGTTGCTTTAATAGCAACCTTCAACTTGTCTGCATTGTTCAGTCTAGTGTCTTCCTCTTGACAATATTCCACACTTTCTCATTGGGGTTTAGGTCTGGCTAGACTGCTGGCCAGTCAAACTCAGTCCTATTACAGTGATTAAAACAGATATTAATACTTTTGGCAATGTGGACAGGTGCCAAGTTCTGCTGGAATGAAATCAACAACTCCCTAAAGCTCATCAGCAGGGCAGAGCATGAAGTGCTGTAAAATTTACTGGCAGACAGTGGCACTTTGGACTTCATAAAACACAGTGGACTAACACCAGCAGATGCCATTTCTCATGAAATCATAGTTGTATAGAAACTTCACACTTGACTTCAAGCAACTTCGTTTCTGTGCCTCTCCACTCTTCCTTCAAACTCTGGGTCTTTGATTTTCAAGTGAAATACAAAATTTATTTAATCTGAAAAGAGGTCTTTGTTTCACTGAGCAACAGGTGAGTCCTTTTCCTCCCTAGCCCAGATAAAATACTTATGAAGCTGCCTCTGGATCAGACATGTCCTAACACAAGGAATGGGACAATTTTTGACCAACCTTTGGATATGTTTAAGTGTTATGGCTCTTGAAGGTCTAAGTACAACAGCAGTCTACACCATGTGAATCTCACAAAAAAACTCATGAACGGGATATGCTTAATAATCCTTGCAAGGCTGTTGGTATCCCTTTTTTCTGGCAGATTTTTTCATTCCACTTAACTTTCCATCAATATGCTTGGATACAGCGATGTGAAGAATCAGGTTAATTCGAAATTGCCTTTTAATGGTTTACCTTCCCTGTGGAGCATGTACATGATTGTCTGCTTGACAATTTTCAAGTCAGCAGTCTTTCCAATGCATGTATGAATAATTGACTCTTTATTGTCAGTGTACAAAGTACAATGAAACCTTCGTTGACATCTCTTAAAAACAGAAAAACAGAAATTGCAAAGAAAAACAGAAAATGTGGGAGCAGTGGTATATTGAAATAGATACAGTAGCAAAATGCAGACAAGGATAAAAACAACATAAACACATTTTCTATTTCTGTCAGGATCTGGCTTGTGTTTGTGCTTGCCACATGTGTTTTGTTTCAGACTGTGCTGGAGCTCTTAGGTGTGCTGGGTGACAGGTGCGACTTGTTCCACTGATTACTAGGAGGAGTACTTAAGCAGGAGGCTGCCAACACCTAAATGCAAGAGTGTTTGCCACCAGTGGTACAAACTCATGCCACACTCTAAGTTTATGCTTCGTAGTTTGACCTCGTTTAACTTTGTTTTTGTGCCTCTGCAGATTTTTTTTTGAAAACCTAAGCTTTGGATCTATGTCACTGAGTTTCTGGACTACGTTTCTGGAAGTTATTCTGGATGATCAAGCCTATCTTCATTCTGAGGATTCCTATCCTGTCACCTGCCTTCGTTTGGATTCGCATCAAGCTGGCAGCTTCCTGTCCTCTTCGTCTCCTGAGCCAAGCCACAAGTGTACTCTGTCCACCCTCCAACGTAAGCCACCGCACATCGAACTCTTAGTTTCGTCTTTCCTTCCGTTACCTGTACTCATCCATTCTCTTCACTTCTCTCCCTACAGTGAGATTTTCGTTCGTTTTGTTCCTGATTACATCATCAATAAAAACGTCTTTATTTTACTTCCTCCTCCTGAGTGTTCTCTGTATGTGGGTCAGAGTTATTTCGAATACAATGACAGAACACTCTCGCCAACAAGACCCAACATAAGCACTCAGGAAGACTCTCTCTGAACATGCTAACCAGATTCAAGTCCATGATTCTTCTCTCCGTTCCCTTACAGAACAGCAACGTCTAACCAGTCAACAGTTAGAACAGATCGCCACCATGTTCCAACAAACGCTAGGTACTTCATCCACCACTCCAGCAGATGGCGCGACTGCATTTCCAGAATCCTTACCGTCACCCCATTTTCGTGACGTCACATCCCCAATCTGGAGAAATTCTCTGGTGAGGTAGGGAATTGCAGGGGGGTTTTGCTTCAGTGCTCTTTAGTGTTTAATCGACCCCCCCCCACTCTTTCCCCCATGATAATGTAAAGATTTCATATATTATTGGATTACTGACCGCCAAAGCTTTGCAGTGGGCTGAAGCCCCGTTCCCTGATTGCAGGGAGTTTGGTTGTACTTTTGATGACTTTGTTACAGAGTTTAGAAAAACTTTTTCGCCTGTACTAGACAAATCCAGTGCTAGCCGACAGTTGAGGGCCTTAAAGCAACGTCATAGACCCATTACAGAGTTTTCAATTGAATTCCGTACATTGGCAGCTACATCTGGCTGGAATAATGAAGCTCTAAAAACTACTTTTTTGCATGCCTTAGACGATCCACTGAAGGATGAATTAACTATGGTCGAGGAGCCTCCTACCTTAGATGAGGTTATTTCATTAGCAACCAGGATAGATAACAGACTAAGAGAAAGAAGGAGAGCTCGAGCAGAAAGGACTTATTACCATCCCCAGTTAAGGAGTAATCCTCCACCCGTTATAAAGGCCTCACCTCAGCAATCAGTTACAGAACCTGAGCCCATGCTGTTAGCAGGTACTCCTTTATCTTTTGAGGAGAGACAAAGGCGTGGGGGTATCAAAGCAGTGTTTTTACTGTGGTTCCGCAGATCATTTTGTAGCAACCTGTCCTGCCTGTCCCGGGCCACCGGCTTTGAAGGGGGGGTTGGTGGACCAAGCCCAAGATTGTAAAGCCCCGAAATTCAACTGGCCTGCTACTCTTTTAGTTGGTCAGCATACATTGACTGTTTCTGCACTTATAGACTCCGGCTGCGAACAGAATCTTATAGATTTAGATTTGGTAAACCAGGCAGGTACAGAAGTGGAAAGTCTTGAATCACCACGTTCAGTTCTAGCTCTAGACGGAAAGAGACTACAACAGATAACTCGAGGAACCAAACCAGTGGAACTATTGTTATCCGGCAATCATAGAGAAAAGACATCTTTTTTTATATTTCCAGTATCTCAAGGTTCTCTAGTTTTAGGTTTTCCCTGGCTGCAGCAACATAGCCCAGTCCAAATGTTGGTTAAGTGTCGGATAGAGTCTTGGTCTGCTGATTGTCATTCATCCTGTCTTAGATCAGACTTTTTCCCTAATCGACTTCCACAAGGATGCAGTGAGAACGAGAGGATCGAACTAACTCGGGTACCACTAGAATACCATGATCTTAAGGGAGTGTTTAGCAAGAATAAGGCTCTATCCTTTCCTCCTCACAGGCCCTATGATTGCACAATTAATCTTCTTCCCAGCGCACCTCTGCCCTCTAGCAGGCTTTAAAACATTTCACGTCCTGAGCAGAAGTCAATGGAGGACTACATTAATGATTCCTTATCAGCAGGTATTATACGGCCTTCCTCATCACCACTAGGGGCAGGTTTCTTTTTTGTAGGGAAGAAGGATGGTTCCTTGTGTCCCTGTATAGACTATAGGGGCCTAAACCAGATCACTATTAAGAATAAGTACCCACTTCCCCTCATCACCTCTGCCTTTGAACCCGTTTATGGTGCCACAGTTTTCTCTAAGTTAGATCTTCGTTACGCTTACCACTTGGTCAGGATCCGCCAGGGGGATGAGTGGAAGATGGCATTCAAGACGCCGTTGGGTCACTTCGAGTATTTAGCCATGCCTTTTGGACTATGTAATTCTCCTGCGGTTTTTCAAGCCTTGGTCAACGACGTTCTCAGGGATTTTTTTTTTACATTTTTGTATTCGTATACTTAGATGACATTCTGATTTACTCTAAGAATATGCAGGAGCATCGCAAACACGTTCAATAGTTCTTCAACGCTTTCGTAAAAGCTGAGAAGTGTGAGTTTCACCAGTCGTCAGTCACCTTCCTGGGCTACATCCTTAAAGGTTGGACAGGTACGTTCCGAACCAGAAAAAATAAGAGCTGTACTAGAATGGCCGGTGCCAGATTCATGCAAGTCTTTGCAGCGTTTTTTGGGATTTGTCAATTTTTACAGACGTTTCATCAGCCTCATTGCTGCACCTCTAACTGCTCTGACTTCTTCTAAGATCGCTTTTTCCTGGACATCCGAAGCCAAAGCAGCTTTTTGTACTCTCAAGGAGAAGTTCTCATGCGTCCCCATCTTGGTCCATCCGGACTCCTCAAGACAGTTTATCCTGGAAGTCGACGCCTCAGATATCGGGGTTGGAGCGGTGCTGTCACAAAACTCTGAAGATGGGAGACTTCATCCTTGTGCTTTCTTTTCTCGCAGGTTCAGCAGTACTGAAAGAAACTATGACGTGGGTGACAGAGAACTGCTGGGAATAAAATTGGCCCTTGAAGAATGGCGCCGCTGGCTTGAGGGGGCCAAACATCCCATCCAAGTCTGGACTGATCACAAGAACTTGGCTTACCTACAGTTGGCCAAAAGGCTAAACCCACATCAGTCTCGCTGGTCCTTATTTTTCTCTCGTTTCGACTTGTCTATTTCTTTCAGGCCCGGACCAAAGAATATTAAGCCTGATGCCCTCTCCAGACAATTCGCTACAGACGATTCAGTGAGGGAATCGCACCCATCATACCGCCCAGTTGGACGGTCAGGGCACTCAGATAGGAGATTGAGGACACCGTGTTAAGGGCTCAACAACAGGAACCTGATCCTGGCAATGGGCCACCTAACCGTGTTTACGTCCCATCAACAGTATGAGCTCAATTAATTAATTGGCTACACACAGCTAGGTTTTCGGCTCATCCCGGTGTCAGTAGAACAATCGCATTGACCCAAAGGAGGTTTTGGTGGCCTACATTACATAAAGATGTGAAGGAATTTGTTCAGTCTTGTGCTACTTGTGCTAGGAATAAGTCTTGCAACCAGCCTCCTGCGCGTCTTCTCAAACCTCTGAGCATCCCATGTCGTCCCTGGTCTCACATAGCTCTGGAATTTCTTACTGGTCTTCCCCTCTCCTTAGGTATGACAACTATTCTCACAATTGTGGACCGTTTTTCTAAAGCTTGCCATCTCATCCCTCTCAGAAAACTTCCTTCAGCCCTTCAAACTGCCAAACTCCTCACTAAACACGTTTTTCGTCTTCATGGAATCCCACAGGACATTTTGTCCGACCGAGGTCCACAGTTTATTTCGCAGGTTTGGAAACAGTTTTGTTTAGCTCTCGGAGCCAGAGTTTCATTGACTTCAGGTTACCACCCACAGTCTAATGGTCAGACTGAAAGGCTAAATCAGCAGCTAGAATCAACCCTACGTTGTCTCACGTCCACTAACTCTTCTGACTGGTGTGCATATCTACCCTGGATAGAATATGCTCTAATTCACACATCTCCTCTGCCACTGGACGTTCACCTTTTGAGGCCTCACTGGGCTATCAGCCACCCCTGTTTGCTGCTGATGAGAAAGAAATCACTGTCTTCTATCCACCAACATGTCCGCCGCTGTAAGGCCATTTGGAACTCGACCGTCCAGAGCCTCAATCGAACTGCAGATCAAAACAAGCGTTTCGCCGATCGAAAAAGCGCACCGGCACCGGAGTATCAGACTGGACAGAAGGTTTGGTTGTCGGCACATTATGTGCCCTTTAAGTCTATGTCTAGGAAGCTGTCGCCTCGTTTCTTGGTCCCTATGAGATCAAGACGGTAATCAATCCGTCTACTGTTCGTCTTTGCCTACCTGCAAATCTTCGTATCCATCCTACCTTCCATGTCTCCCAGATCAAACCAGTAGTCTCCAGTGATTTGTGATTTGATTTGTTTCTGGACTACGTTTCTGGAAGTTTTTCTGGATGATCAAGCCTATCTTCGTTCTGAGGATTCCTATACTGTCATCTGTCTTCGTTTGGATTCGCATCAAGCTGGCAGCTTCCTGTCCTCTTCGTCTCCTGAGCCAAGCCACAAGCGTACTCTGTCCATCCTCCAACGTAAGCCACCGCACATCGAACTTGTTCCTTTGTTCCGAGCTCACACAGAACAGCACCAAGTGAACTCTCTACGGATATCCCTGCTTAAGACCTGGATCCTGAATCTCATTCCCCCTGGCGACCTGACCACCATAACTCAGTAAGTCGATCTCAGAATCATAATAATTATTTGGTCTTAGTTTTGTCTTTCCTTCCGTTACCCATACTCATCCATTCTCTTCACAGTGAGATTTTTGTCCGTTTCGTTCCTGATTACATCATCAATAAAACAGTCTTTATTTTACTTCCTCCTCCTGAGTGTTCTCTGTATGTGGGTCAGAGCTATTTCGAATACAATTTCAGGGGGGATGGAGGCTACAGCTCTTGGTTAGAAACTGTTCCTCAATCTGTTTGTCTTTGTTCGGATTCTCTAGAACCTTCTATCAGAAAGTAACCATTCAAACATGAATAGGTCAGGGTGTGTGGTGTCCTTGAGGATGATGTGTGCTTTCTTTTGAAGTTTGTTGGTGTAGCTACAGAATGTCCAATTCAGGGAGCTCCAACTTGATGAACCACTGTACTGCCTTCACCACTGGATAGAGGTTGTGGCTTTCTGCTGCTGTGCAGCTGGCATACCAGACTGTGGTGCTGTTGGTCAGGATGGACTTTAAGGTACTTCTGTAGAAGTTCTGGAATAGTTTTGGTGGTAGGTTAGCACATTTCAGTTTCCTCAGGAAAAAAAGTCTCTGCTGGTCTTTCTTGACCAGTTGCTCTGCTGTTGATCCAGGTCGGCCTGTTTGTCAGTGTAATTCCCTGAAGCTTCAAGTTATCCATCTCTTCCACCATCTTCCTAGAATGGAGACGGGTGTGTGATCTGGCCTTAGTCCCTGATTATTTCCTTAGTTTTAAAGGTATTGAGGATGAGGTCATTGTAGGCATACCACTGTGTGAGGTGATACACTTCACTTCTGTAGGCCGTCTCATCTTTTCTGAAATCATATTCACAATTGTAGTATCATCAGCGAATTTAATTATGGTATTGTAAGGGGTAAACGGAAATGGGAATAGTGTGAAAAGCAGTGGACAGCACACAGCCCTAAGGACTATCCATCCTGGGAGTAAGGGGGGAGAAGGGATACTTTCCCAATCTGACCTACTATGGGCATTCCAGGAAGAGGTCTATGGTCCATTACTATAGTGAGGAACTAAGGCCCAAGTCATGGAGTTTGGAGACCAGCTTGTGAGGGATCACAGTGTTAAATCCTGAAGTACACAATTAACATCCTTACATAGGTGCGGGATGTCTTTGTATGTGTCAAAGCAAGATAGAGGGCTTCCAGCTGTCTTTATAATCTTTATATCTAGGCTCCAATTTTTGACCTAAATTGCTGAAATCTATTAACTTTTAAATAATATTCTAGTTTATTTAGATTTACCTGCACAAGGGAAATAGAAAAAATAAATAAATTAGAAAAAAACATTTTCTCCTGGCTGCACGGTGGCGCAGTTGGTAGCACTGTTACCTTGCAGCAAGAAGGTCGTGTGTTCGATTCCCGGCCGGGGGTCTTTCTGCATGGAGTTTGCATGTTCTCCTCGTGCATGCGTGGGTTCTCACCGGGTACTCCGGCTTCCTCCCACAGTCCAAAAACATGACTATTAGGTTAATGGGTCTCTCTAAATTGCCCTTAGGTGTATAAATGAGTGTGTGCTTGGTTGTTTGTGTGTTGCCCTGCAATGGACTGGCGACCTATCCAGGGTGTACCCCGCCTCTTACCCATAGACTGCTGGAGATAGGCACCAGCTCCCCTGCGACCCACTATGGAATAAGCGGTAGAAAATGACTGACTGACTGACTGACATTTTCTCCTACTGGAGCTTATCCTAGCAGTCATGGAGCAAGATGTTAAACATGTCATCAGTCTATAACAGGGCCAAGACAGAGACAATACAATCACACACACACACAAACAGCAAAATAATATAATCACCAGCTGACTGTAAATCTGTAAGGATTTAGGGAAAAGACTGAAGGAACACAAATACTTCTGTTTTTAAGAAGAACATTGCATCTTGCCAACTTTGTGGGAAGTAACTCATTATCTGTTAAGCTCTGAATATTACAAAACATTTTGCTATTATGGATGTTTGGATCCAGATCATCTATGATGAAGGTTATGTACTGCCTGACCCTTCCAGCTGGCAGGCATACACATTATATTAATGTTTAAGCCTTCCATCATCCTTGCCATCAACATACATGCATATTGCATACAGTACGAATTTGTTTTTTATTAAAACCAGCTGATACAATTTTGCAAAATGTTAAACTAACCCCAGCATTGTTGCAACTTTTTATTAAAGCCCCAAACAGAGAGGTGTTTTTGGCTCTCTCTCCTATCTTCACACCTAATCTGTCATGCAAGGAAGCAGATGCTAAGTTCCACTGAGATCGGCCTGGTTGTGCTAATTTTTGAGCAGACAGGCTGTGCGGGGATTTATCAAAAACATAGCAGACACTGGAGTGGTACTGACATTTTAACATCATCAGCAACACTCATCCTGAGTTGGTACAGCAATCTAAATTGGTTCTGATGTTTAGTGATCCGAAAAAGCTTAATCTGAGTACAAGATTACATGTTTCTAAACTCATTCTTGGATGCAGAAGAAATATTTTGACTTATCAGACATGAACCATGTAATTCCATTCATTCATTCTTTTCATACATTTTTTCTGTCAAAAGTCATACTCAAATTCAGTAACCAGCAACGAAGCAAAGTAACTCCCTTTCAGTCCTCTCAGAATTGCCATCGGCACTTGTTAAAAGGAACCAAATACATGTTAAATATATTTAACTGTAACGTGCATTTCATTGAAAAAAAACGGTTGTGTTATTCCTTTTCAATATGTTAATAATTAAAGAAGCTATATTTAATAATTTTCATAAGAAAAAGCCAAAACTAACACAAAAAGTAAAAACAGTACATTTATTTTTTGCAATAAGGAGGAAAAGAGAAGTGTTGCAGAAAAAATAAAAAACAATTTTTTTCAAATTTGCAGGAAAAACAATACTGAAAACATTTCTTCAAATTCAGTCAATATGTTGGCAGATTATTTAAAATAACAAAGGATGCAGGGAAACCACAAAATAAATCATGCAGATTATAAGGAAATCATAAACAGGTGTAAGTATGCCATTAAAAGATTGGTTTTGGTTACGTCTAACTCCACAGCATTAATCAGGCCCTACATACCTCTGTAATCATGACTCCACAAATAAAGATGAAATGCGTTAATAGTTCGGTGTTGTATCTCCTTTTACTTGATGGCATGTTGCACTAATCTCATATGATATATGATTCAAAGAGTGTATTTAGACCAAATGCAGTTTGACAAAGGTGACATTCAGCACAAAACATTTGTCTTCAGCTCTCTTTTGACCCCTACTGGTGGATTAGAGCATACCAGCAGCTGTGGGGTTCAAAAATCCTATATCTCCTTATGTTAAACATGCAAATTCCCATGTACATACCCAGACATTTGTAATTATTTTAAAAAATGATTGCAGATTGGCAAACTAGTTGATAGGAGTTTTGGACTGTGTGATTTTTAAAAAGTGAAAGAAACATAAACTTTTCCCTTCCAAAGAGTAAAGTGATTTACAAACCAGTTTTTTTTTTTACAAGTTTTGTTTTTTCTTGTAAAAAAATCTTCTTTTTTAGCCAGATATTTTATGAGGTTTCGCTGTTTTTCCCTTTTAAAAACAAATAAAAAGCTTCATCTTTAATGTCAACTAACTACTTCAAGCACTGCTGTTTTTCCTTATATGGCTGATATGGCTCACTGCCCAAGGTGCCATTCTGTCAGAGTACTTAGGGATATAAAAAAGTTATCAGTTGAACCCTGTGCAATATTGCTAATCATCAATTCAAGTCAATGGGGAATGAGTGCAACCCTTTATTGTACCCTGGGTAAACACTTTAGGAAAATCTGGCCAAAGCTGGCTATCGAAGTTGGTATCTTTTTCAAAATTACTTTTAAGTGCTAGATTAAAGGGCTATTTCACTTATTTTTAGGGGGTTTATGCTGTGGTTAGTCAGCAACGGTTCAAAATCTAATGAACCTATGCTGGTCAAATCTCAATCAAATTGTTATATGCTGAAAGAGATTCTTTAAAATACACTTTGAGATTTATGAAATATTCATTTTTTTTTCAAACATAAAAGAGAAAAATGTCCATGCTTTTTTGCAACAATACAGCATTAAATGACACAAGTGTTAAGTGGCAAAAAAGACCTGCCCAACCCGGATGGAACCATTGGTGCCTTGCAGCGATAAGGTCCTGGGTTCGACCCCCTGGACATTCTGCATGGAGACTGCATGTTCTCCCTGTGCATGCATGCATTATACCTGGGTACTCCTGCTTTCTCCCACAGTTAAACAACATGACTGTTAATTGGACTCTCTAAATTGCCCTTAGGTATGAATGGGTGTGTGCATGGTTGTCTGTCCTGTGTGTCTCTGTGTTGCCCTGCAGCGATCTGTCCAGGGTGTACCCCGCCTCTCGCCTGTTGATCGCTGGAGATAGGCACCAGCTTCCCTGTGACCCTGTCTGGAAGAAGTGGTTTTAGAAAATTAATGGATGGATCAACTGATTAGTAGTGAATCTTGACATTTGATTGCTATCCGTCTTGAAAGTACAAGTGTTAAAAATGGAAAAAGTGGACTCCGCAATTTTGGACAAGTCAAACACCAATCTCATCAGCAGGATTGAGAACCTTGTTAAGAATGTGATTTGGAGGGAGATAACAGTGTCCGTGACACCACTAGAGGCGAAAATTGCCTTGTTTGGGAATGCTATTCCAGATGTAGAGCGTGCAGCTACTAATCAAGACGAGAGGCTGACTGGCCTGCAGGCCTTAGTCAGCCCGCTAAATGACTTTGTTGCCTCGTTCTCAAAGAAGTGCAATGACCTTGAGAGTTGCTCCAGATTAAACAATAACCTTTTGTTGAGTTTGTGGCTGGTCTACTTCAGGGTTTACTCAACCTTGATGCTAAACCTGTCCTCCACCCGACTCATCGTGCATTATGGCCAAGCCATAAAGGGAGAACCCCCTGTGCCCACTTGTTGCTAGGGTCAACCTGTTTCAAGTACAGAGCAAGATTCTTCACAAGACTCGTGAGTCATTTCCAATACTCTATGAAGGAAAACAGGAATTTTTAATATACTATATGTTCCCAATTGTGATGACAATAACGTTTTCAAATGACTTTTTTGTCTACTCCCAGACATGTAACCATATCATCTAATCTTGGACATAGATTTTAACTGCTGGCTTGATCATCAGTGAGTCGGATTATTCATCAACACTGACCTGGCTAAAATTAATCTGGCCTTCAAAGACTTTTAAATTGCATTGTACTCCTTGGAATGTACTCCTTCTATATCCAACTTCAATAACTTTTTTTGCGACTTGTACATCCCTACCATTGTTTAGGAGGTGGCTCATAACCTTGAGAGGCCTCTTGCTATTTCAGAACTCACTAAGGCAGTTAGTAAATGGCCTGTACTTATGTAGGTCTTTATGTAGTCCGAGGACTCCAAAGCGCTTTACACGACAATCAGTCATCCACCCATCCATACACACATTAACACACTGACAGTGGTAGACTGCATTGTGGCCATATCTATTCATGCAGTCAACAAATTTGTTTTGTTTTTTTTGGTTTGTTTTGTTTACCCGTCCTGGTGTGGCATTTCAAGCATACCAGATGGAGCAGATGGTTACCTACATGGGCCAGGGCAGGTTTGCTCTAAAAAAAGATATCTCAAGGTAGTATCCTAATTGGGAGATTAACTTTATTTTTTCCAGATTCAATCCAGCTTCAAAGTAGGCAGACAACATTGATGTTATAGTAACCTGTGATTGTATGATCTTCAACCATGTTGAGTAATTGCGTGTTGGTGCGTGGGTCCTTGTAGGTGTTTGTATGTGATGGTGGGTGAGCATACATGTAGAAATAAGTGTGTTTGAGTTGAGATGCCCCGCACAGAAGCAGGTCGCCAGCAAGCCACAGGAGTAGCAGGCCCAAGGCAAAAGAGGCACAGAGCGAGACGAAGGGCACTGAGCCTTCCAACCCAGCCACACCACCACCTGTCCCCCCAGTGGTCCAGGGCGAGCACCAACCCACGGCTGCAAGACCCCTGCACCAAGCAGGGGAGAGCCCCCCCAGAGCCCCTGATATATCAGGCAGACACCAGCTCACCACAGCAGTCCGAACCCAGAGGGATCAAGATAGGAAGAGCACATTGTATTTGTATTTGTATTGTAACCTGTCGCAGAACAAGATTGGTGTTTCTTCTGTACATCCTCCATGTCTTTGGACAGGTCCTTTTTCTTTGAATCAGGTATTTACACATTTTTGTCACTCTCAAAGAGATGTGTGCAGGTGGTTTGGCCTCTCTCTCTTCCTCTGTGAGGGGTGTTTGGCAGGCTTGTGTTTGCAGCTGCAGCTTGTTGGAGTAATCAGGAGGAGTATTTAGAGGAGCTGGATCCTAAAGGCAGACACCAGACTGTTCACGTTCACTGTGTGGTAATCAGGGCTCTTTTTGCTCTCCCTTCATGTCTTCTACCCTGAACTGACCAGAGTCATGTCCTCCCTCTTTTTAGGACTCACTCCTAGTCTCTGTCTGAGGAGCTGCTGACGTGGTATGCGACAAGATCCTCCCAGAGAAAGTCCTCACTCCTTACCATTGATCTCCTCCCAGCTCCACAGAACCTTCTCCTGAACTCAGTCCAAGCTGCTATCCACCATCCATCACCTGCCTGTCCTTTCAACTTACCCGACTCCGGTGAAACCATTCCCACAGATTTAATACTGACCACTGCCACCAGACACACCCACCTGCTGGCCTTTGTGAGTCTGCTCATTCCCCTCTGATCTCTTCAAGCTCTCTCTGACAGTAAATTCACAACTTCTCTTTTCCTAATCTGGTCATCTTAATCACATTCATCATCAGAACTCCACACTAACATTCTCTTTCTCCCTCAGTGACGTATTTGGGCCCGGCTGAGACCCAGAAGAATCAGCTGTGTTCATATCGCCTGAAAATAAACTTTGTTAACCTTTCCCAGTGCCTTTTGTTGTTGCTCCCTCCAGAGTCAGATTTTAAAAAACTACAATAAATCCATCTGCAGGTCTTCAATCTTTCCTCTAAAAGACATTTCAGGGCTCCAGAAATGACTTCCTCAACTAAAAACTCTATTCATGACATAAGATTCCCTCTACTGCCTTTGTATGCTATACTGTTCTGAACACCTTCAGCTTCAAGGTCATAGGGAAAAAAGGTTTTAGAATTGTCAATACAGTACACCCCACGGTTTAACAGCCTGTATAACCAACTTTTACAGCAATACATCTCAGGAGTTTTGGTCCACCATTTTTTACAACATTGTTTTAAGTTTATTGAGGTAGCAGATATTTATTTATGCACAGCTCTCTTAAGGTCCAACCATGGCATTTTAATGAGATTGGTGTTTGGACTTTGATTAAACCATAGCAACAACTTTATTTTTCTACAGACTTTCTGTTGTAGATGTGTTGTTGTGTTTGGGATCATTGTCCAGCTGATGACCCAGCTAGGACCAAGCTTGAGCCATTGGACAGGCCTCACGTTTGACTTCAGGAACTTTTGGAATTTAGAAAAGTTCATTGCCGACTGAATGACTGTGGTAAACATGCCCAAATCATCGACCCTCCACCACCTTGCTTCACAGTTGGTATGAGATGTCTTTGCTGGTATGTTGACCTTCTACTTCCGCCTCTTTTACTCCTAACTTTTTATCTCTTAGCCAAAGGAGGTGAATATGGGGTACAGTGATGATTCAACTCTGTGTCATAAAGTGAGTTTTTGATGGACCAAAATGCAGGGAAGAACTCCTGAAGCTCGAGGTTTTCAGGTAAGATGAGTCTTTATTATCCATGGCAGGACACAGACAGGGTAGCCAACACACGAGATCGCAAATACACATAACATAAGGAACCAGCGGGGAACCAAGGAAACAAACGGGCTTAAATACAAAAACTCAACAGCAGGGGGAACCAATGACAAACGTGACAAGACAATCAGGGGAAAACACAGAACAGGTGTGGGCTTGGGGTGCAGGGAGACAGAAAACCAAGGACTAGACCAGGTAGTAGAACAAAAACACAAGCAGGTATGACATAGCCCCTCCCTTTAAGGCCGGATCCCAGACGCCCACACAACAAAACCAAAACAAACATCCGACCAGAGTGGGTGGAGGGGGCCTCGGAAGGAGACCAAGAGTTCAGGCAGCCAGCCCAGAGGCCATCCCAGGCAGATCCAAAGTTCAGGCGGTCGGCCCGGAGGCCGTCCCCGGCAGACTCAGAGGTCAGGCGGCCGGCCTGGAGGCCGTCCCCAGCAGACCCAGAGTTCAGCGGGCCGTCCCCGGTCGTTTAGGCGATCAGCAGGCCGGGGACGTAGGGGCAGGCGATCTGCAGGCCGGCGACGTAGGGGCAGGCGATCTGCAGGCCGGCGACGTAGGGGCAGGCGATCAGCAGGCTGGCGACAGGACCAGGAAGTACCAACGGTGGAGCTCAGAGGGGTGGTGCGGGAACCGCTGGAACCCAGGCGATCGGTGGAGAGACTGCTGGGACCCTTGGCGAGGCTGTGGAGATCTGCGGCGGAGCCGTCGAGGCACAGCATGCATAAAGGGTGCGTCCTTGCACTCCTCAGGGACAGGAATAGGAAGTGGAGACAGCTCGTCCACGAACTCCTCCGGAACGGCAACCAGGGATGGAGGCAGTTTATCCTCGGAGCCCTCCAGGATAGGAGCAGGAAGTGGAGGCGGTTCATCCATGAAACCCTCCGGAACAGGACCAGAAACAGGATCGGGGTGTGGAGGCGGTTCATCCATGAACCCCTCCGGAACAGGACCAGAAACAGGATCGGGGTGTGGAGGCGGTTCATCAATGAACCCCTCTGGAACAAAACCAGGAACAGGATCGGGGTGTGGAGACAGTTCATCCATGAACCCCTCTGGAACTGGACCAGGAACAGGATTAGGAGTCGGAAGCAGCAGCGATGACTGATCAGGAGCTAAACCATGAGCCAGAAAAGCGCCTCCAGCTTCAGTGGAGAGGCGAGCGGCCAGAATCTCACCCCTGTTGAATTCCCTCACCATTCCTCCCGCTTGGTCCCGTTGGCTGGTTCCTTCTGTCATAAAGTGGGTTTTTGATGGACCAAAATGCGGGGAAGAACTCCTGAAGCTCGAGGTTTTCAGGTAAGATGAGTCTTTATTATCCATGCCAGGACACAGACAGGGTAGCCAACACACGAGATCGCACATACACATAACATAAGGAACCAGCGCGGAACAAAGGAAACAAACGGGCGTAAATACAAAAACTGAACAGCAGGGGAAACCAATGACAAACGTGACAAGACAATCAGGGGAAAACACAGAACAGGTGTGGGCTTGGGGTGCAGGGAGACAGAAAACAAAAGACTAGACCAGGTAATATAACAAAAACACAAGTAGGTATGACACTCTGCCTGTGATCCCAAACAGTGACAGCCAGCTCAGCCGGCAATCAGAACACTGAGAATGAACCTACCGGCAGACCCCCCCTGGCATGTTTTAGGCACATGCCCAAAAAATCAAGTTGGATGACTCAATGGAAGATCTCAGCAATTAAATAAATAAGAATGGCCAGAATCACAGAGAAATGCCCCCGTTTCCCCTGGAAAAAGGAGACTTCGACAGCGAGCTACTGTCACAACAACTGATAGGAGAGAGACAGATGGAAATAATGGAATTCCCCTCCAAAACAGATTTGCCCCACTACAGAATAAAAGCTAGGAAAATGATCCATCTTCTGAGAACAATAACAGGTTTGAGAACAACCTTCATTCTAAACAGTCTTCTCCTAAATTGCCAGAGAAAAAGCTCCCCACCGGACCAAGAACCCTAATAGTGGGCAACACAGCTCTGGATGGGATTAAAAACTTCTGCAACAAGAAAAACACTGAAGTTATGATTGGTACCAGTAACATGGTGTCCATTATCTTAGAGAATATTCTGGCAATCACAGAAAAGCACCCGTCTCTAGAAAACCTTATTATACAATGTGGAGCCATGGATGACGTGGCTAAGAAAAAATCAGAAGGACTGAAGGAGGATTTCACTCGTCTGCCGAATATTGTTGGAGGTCTCCCCCTGTTAACAAAAACATTCACATGGACAATCCTGAAGACAAAAGTGCAATAGATCTATGTGACACTCTTAGAAATTTTGGTTTGACCCAACATGTTAAACAGCAAACGCACACACAGGGACATCACTAAGGATCTAAACATTTCCAAGGTGTCTGTAACTGATGTTGCCCCATCTGACCACTTTTCTGTTATTTTTGAAAGCATCATCTCCAATCGCTCAGTTTGCAAAAGAGACATTATAAGAAAACGCATCTTTAAGGACGGTGCCACTGAAACCTTTAACCAGATTTACTCTTCTACCTCCACTTTGCCCTGTAACACTGTAGATGAGCTGGTAGACAACTTTATTTCTAAAATCTCGGACATCATTGATTCAATTGCTCAAATTAAAGTGAAAGTGGTTTCTGGGAAGAAAATGTCTCAGTGGAGAAGTGTTCCACCAGTCAGAAGTGAAAAAAAGGAGAGTCAAAAAGCTGAACGCAGGTGGTGAAAGACTGGACTCCAGGTTCACTATATTATCTATAAAGAGAGACTATACAGATAGAACCTACAACTGAAAAATGCAAGGGAATCTTTCTTTTCTGAGATCATTAGCAAAAACATTAACAATACTCGTGCATTATTTGCCACGGTCGACAGGTTAACTGTAACTGTAGCATCTGAACTCCACTCTACCAGGGCCTGCAATGAATTTGATGAAAAAAACCAAAAGATCAGAGGGGCAGTCAGCACATCCACATCAACTCCAGTACCAATGTTGTCTCCAACTAGAACTGATTTTGACAAAATTTCCCAATTTCACCAAATAAACTACAAAAACTTAGAAGAAATCATATAGCAACTAAGCTCTTCTTCCTGCTGTCTCGATGTTTTACCCACAGCTTTCCTTAAGAAAGCTTTGCCCGTAATAACATCTGATTTAACACAAATAATAAACACGTCCCTTTTGTCAGGTGTTTTCTCCCAGGCCCTGAAAATAGCAATTATCAAACCTCTATTGAAAAAGAGCAACTTGGACAAGCTGCTACAACAGTACTACAGGCCCATATCAAACCTCCCCTTCATCAGCAAGATTATTGAAAAAGCTGTGTTTCAGCAGTTAAACAACTTCCTAACAATGACCAACCGCTTCGATGTCTTCCAGTCAGGCTTCCTGCTCACCACAGTATAGAGACTGCTCTTGTCAAGGTGTTCAATGACATACAGGGTTTGGACAATGAAACTGAAACACCTGGTTTTAGACCACAATAATTTATTAGTATGGTGTAGGGCCTCCTTTTGTGGCCAATACAGCATCAATTCATCTTGGGAATGACAGATACAAGTCCTGCAGAGTGGTCAGAGGGATTTTAAGCCATTCTTCTTGCAGGATAGCGGCCAGGTCACTACGTGATACTGGTGGAGGAAAACGTTTACTGACTCACTCCTCCAAAACACCCCAAAGTGGCTCAATAATATTTAGATCTGGTGACTGTGCAGGCCATGGGAGATGTTCAACTTCAATTTCATGTTCATCAAACAGTCTTGCTGTGTGTATTGGTGCATTGTCATCCTGATACACAGCACCGCCTTCAGGATACAATGTTTGAACCATGGGTGCACATGGTCCTCAAGAATGGTTCGGTAGTCCTTGGCAGTGACGCGCCCATCTAGCACAAGTATTGGGCCAAGGGAATGCCATGATATGGGAGAACCAAACCTTCACTGATCCACCCCCATGCTTCACTCTGGGCATGCAACAGTCTTGGTGGTACGCTTCTTTGGGGCTTCTCCATACCGGATGTGGGGAAAACAATAAAGGTGGACTCATCAGAGCACAATACATGTTTCACATTGTCCACAGCCCAAGATTTGCGCTCCTTGCACCATTGAAACCGACGTTTGGCATTGGCATGAGTGACCAAAGGTTTGGCTATAGCAGCCTGGCCGTGTACATTGACCCTGTGGAGCTCCCGACGGACAGTTCTGGTGGAAACAGGAGAGTTGAGGTGCACATTTAATTCTGCCGTGATTTGGGCATTTACCAAATGCCCAAATTGGATACAATCCGGGTTAGCACCTGAACATCCCTTTCAGACAGCTTCCTCTTGTGTCCAACAGTTAATCCTGTTGGATGTGGTTCGTCCTTCTTGGTGGTATGCTGACATTACCCTGGATACCATGGCTCTTGATACATCACAAAGACTTGCTGTCTTGGTCACAGATGCGCCAGCAAGATGTGCACCAACAATTTGTCCTCTTTTGAACTCTGGTATGTCACCCATAATGCTGTATGCATTTCAATATTTTGAGCAAAATTGTGCTCTTACCCTGCTAATTGAACCTTCACACTCTGCTCTTACTGGTGCAATGTGTAATCAATGAAGACTGGCTTCCAATTTAGCCATGAAACCTCCCACACTAAAATGACAGGTGTTTCAGTTTCATTGTCCAACCCCTATACATATAAATGCAGACTGTGGAAGAACCACAGTGCTGGTATTATTGGACCTTAGTGCAGCATTCGACACTGTTGATCACTCCATTTTATGAGAGCACCTGGAAATCTGGGTTGGCCTTTCTGGTACAGCACTTGATTGCTTTAAATCCTACTTGAAGGACAGGGACTTTTTTTGTGTCAGTAAGTAACTTTAAATCAGAGACCACAAAAATCACATGTGGCGTTCCCCAAGGGTCCATCTTAGGGCCCCTCCTATTCAATATCTACATGCTCCCCCTAACTCAGATTTTAATAAAAAACAACATAAGTTATCATAACTATGCAGACGACACACAGCTATACGTTACGATGTCACTAGGTGACTATGAACCCATTCAAGCGCTGGGTAAATGCTTAGAAGAAATCAATGCATAGACGTGGCAAAATTGTCTTCAGCTGAATCAAAACAAAACTGAAGTAATAATCTTTGGAAAAGGAAGAGCTTTTAAAAGTTAGCACACAGCTTCAGTTAATACAGCTAGAAACCACCAGTCAGGCTCTAAACTTGGGTAAAGTGATGGACTCAGACCTGAACCTCCAGAGGCGCATAAAGACAGTAAGAAGGTCGGGCTTCCATCACCTAAAGAACATCTCCAGGATTAAAAGACTAATGTCTCAGCAGGACCTTGAAAAAATAATTCATGCGTTCATCTTTAGTAGAATTGATTACTGCAATGGTGTCTTCACAGGTCTACCTAAAAAGTCGATCAGACAGCTGCAGTTGATCCAGAACACTGCTGCCTGCGTCCTCACTAGAACTAAGAAAGTGGAGCACATCACACCGGTTCTAAAGTCCCTACACTGGCTCCCCGTAGTTTAGAGAATAGACTTTAAAATACTTCTGTTAGTCAATAAATCACTGAGTGGCTTAGCACCAAAATACATTACAGACTTGTTGTCAGAGTATCTGCATACCCAGAACCAGAACCAACCATGGAGAAGCAGCTTTTAGTTCTTATGCTCCACTAATCTGAAATAAACTCCCAGAAAACTGTAAAAGCGCTGAAACCTTAAGTTGCTTTAAATCAAGATTTAAAACTTATTTGTTTAGAGTGCCCTTTGAATGTGTTATCTAAACATTATTATTTAAGTTTTCAGTCCAATTTTTCTTTCGTTTTCTTATCATTCAATTCTCTTTTTTTTTTAATTACCTCTGTTCGATTTTCTGTATCATTGTAATGTTTTTCCTTATGTACAGCTTCTTGAGTGCCTTGTTGCTGAAAAGCGCTATATAAATAAACTTGACTTGACTTGTTTTGTTTCTCCAAACATGGTGCTATGCATAATGGATAAACAACTGTTGTCGGATGTGTCCAAGGGACCTTGTTGCAGAGGTTTTGAGGTTCGTTTAGACGTAACTTTGTAAACATAAGTTGTGCTGCTATATTATTTTTAAAGATAAGAGACTTTCTTCTTTTACCTATCCAAGCAAGCCAAACTTTAAGTTTGATAGCTAAGCCAAATGAGGTCTATAGAGTGAGAAGAGAGCTTTGGGTTTTGGCTCTCTTGAATGTTTCCACTTGGTAATAATCTCTCTTTCTGTTTAAGGGTGGACCCAAATGGCCCTACAATACTTCCCATATTGATGAGCAACAGTTGCTTCTCTGGGGTCTCCACTCTGTGGTCATTGTATTACCATGCACGTGCATGCTCCAAAGCACCAAACAGCCAAAGGCCAGCTTTTACAATGGTTCTCACAGTAATTATGATCAATTACTTTATTAAATTTGATTTGCGGCATCTAATGTACTGTCCTTCTTTCTTTTTTTAGTTTTTTATTTCTGTGGCACACGTGGCTTTTATTTTATAAGTTGATCAACAGTAAATGGGGTGGAGAGAGAGAGGGGAAGACATGCAGCAAAAGTCAATGGCCTGGGACTCAAGCCCATGACGGGTGCGCCGAGGATCGTAGCCTCTGTACATGGGTCGCACACTTTACCACTGCGTCACTGCCGCTCCCAATACTTTCCTTCTAAAATCCATTGTAAGCAGCAAGGGTGTATTTAGTTTTGCACCCAACTGAATTGATAATCATGAAAAGCTTTGTTTTTCTGTATAAATGTACACCTTCATCATCTGACACAAAATTATGCTTTCGGTGATGGAGCATTCAGTGTGCCAACCTCTACTTAGTGTAATATTCTCCCCCCTCTTTTGCACCAATACATTTAATTCAGTGTAGTTTTTTCCCTCTCCTCTCCTTTTCATTTCAGCTTGTTTTGTGAAGCATGTTTGAGTGTCTTACTGTAAAAATTAATATTATTAATCTGTCTTCTGATGGTGTGCTCTCTTTAGTTCTGATAGAACCGGCTTTAAATTAAGCTGATCGAGAAGTGCACTCATTCTTTCTTTCCCAGCTCCATTAATCAGTTCTTCTCTTCAGAACTTCAGTCATCCAGGGAAACGAAGAGAAAAATTAGCTGACAAAAAAAGGGCAGCTCTCTCATCCCGGTCTGACCCTCCCATCTGCCACTTCTGCCCACACTTTAATGATTTAATTCAGCCCTGCATCCAACATTTAAAGGATGCTGAAAAGGTTTAGTCTTATTCTCACAAGTGGCCTTGATTTATATTGGCTCTATCTGGGATAGCCCCATAATGCAGCGATCCAAGGTCAAACTCCCAACCCATTTGCTGCTCCTCTTCCCCTTCTCTCTTTGGCTGCTTTCATATAGCTGAATAGCAATACTTAAAGAAAGGCCAACAGAACCACAAAAAGGCAGCAAGTCTTTTTGTGGTTCTGCTGGTGGTGTCTTTAAACTGACAGAATTGGTTCCAAATTACTGTAAAACAGATGGTAAATACTTTTCTGTTCTTATATTAGCAAAGGTATTCATCAAAGGTTAAATATTAAGCTACTAAGACAAAAACAACAGATGCATGTCAGTAAAGGTAATAACATTGTATTAATGCACAAAATCCAGTGTTGAAGTAAAAGGTTGTCTTACACTGCTGTGAAAAGTATTTTCCCTTTTACAGATTTCATCTCATTCTGCTGTTTTGTCACACTTTCACAGTCACAGTTTCAGTTTAATAAACAGATTTTAATTTCAGACAAATAACCTGAAAATAATGATTTCATTTAATAAGTGAGTTAATTATAATTAACTTTAATTTAATAAAATTATTTAACCTGATTTACTAGCCTCACCCAGCCTAATGAGGGCCTGATCTGTTGAATCAACACTTAACAAGAACTTGTCGGCCTCTCTGACGGAAATATAAGAAATAGTTTTTACAAAGCATGAAAAGGACAAAGGGGATTCTTTTTGTTTCCAGCTTTGTTTCTCAGTGCTGCAAAAAAATATATTTTTGGCCTTTTTACAGATTTGTTTTTTGTCACAGGTAAATCTTTCAGATCAGCAAACACATATTTACCTCACAAAGATACCCTTAGATATGAAAAAAGGATTACCACCTTTATTCAGGTAAAAAAAAAGTTATCCAAACCAACCTGGCCCCAAAAATAAATCATGAATTAATTTTGATTAACCACATTTTTTGGTTGGATTTCACTAGCTGCACCCAGGCCTGACTACTCCCAGACTTAAGCAAAACTTGTATGACAGCTTGAAGTAGGCTAAAAGATTTTAAAAAGCAGCATTTCATGTCCCAAGCTAAAGAAATTAAAGAACAGATGCCTTTGACATCTATCAGCCTTAAAAGGGCTACAAAGCTCTCTCAGAGTAAGAGATGCTCCCCACAAATGGAGAAAATTATAGAACAGTGGCGAACCTCCCATCAGTGGCCGGCCTACCAAAATTAAACCAAGAGTGCATCAACGACTTATGCTGGAGGTCACAGATGAACCATGAACATCTAAAGCTAGGTAAGTCTCGCTAACCTTAAATGAGGTCAGAGTTCATGATTCAACAATAAGAAAGAGACTAAGCAAAATGGCATCTATTGTAGGTTTCCAAGGCCAAAGCTACTGATGACCAAACGGAACACAACGGCCTGTCTCACACTGGTAAAGAACATCTTGATGATCTCGGAGACTTTTGGAAAACGTTTCTGTAGAGTGATGAGATAAAAGTGAACTCTTTTGACAATTGCCTTTTTACAGAGACAGAAAATAAGACATATTTTCTTTGTTTCAATTTATTCTTGTCCTAACTCTAGTGGGTCTGGTTACTTTACAGTGTCAATGTCAGAAATGAAGTACAAAATAGGAAAAGCTAAATATTTTCTCTTTTACACAGATGTCTTTATTCAATTAATGGAACAAGGGAATGTATCTGGTTCAGGCAGCAAATTGGACAGGTCACGACTATTACAAAAAGACAAACAAAACTGAATAAAAACCAAAAAAATCATATTAAAACAACAAAAACACTGATTATCAGAATAAAAGATTTAAGATCCTAATGTGTCTACTGCACCCAGAGATACAACAGTAGCCAGTTTCTTACATGCTGCATGCTTGTGTGTGCATATAATTGTGTGATTGCGCCTGCTGCCATGTGTTCATTTTATGTGTTTGCATGTGTGTCTGTATTTGTTTGTATGCAGATGTGCTGTAGTTAAATTGAATGAGGAAAGGGGGAGCGGTTAAGTCCCACTAACCCCGGTGCCATGCATTTATATTCAGCCCCTTTTACTCTGATACGCCTTAGTAAAATCCATTCCAACCGAGTACCTTCAGAATCTCAGTGTAAATCCAACTGTTCTGTAAAGGCCTCAGGGGTTTGAAAGTGGACATTAGAGAACAAACTGCAACATGAAGACCACTGAGCATAGCAAAAAGGTCATGAATAAAGCTGTTTAGGGCAGAGTCAGGTTATAAAACAATATTTTAAGTATGATTCAATCCATTATCTGAATATGGAAAGAGTAAGGCACAACTGCGAAAATATGGTAACTCTGGAGAAGCTCCAGAGATCCACTGCTCTTGTGGGAGAATCTGTCAACTGGACGAATAATAATTTGCACACCACAAATTTGGCTTTTATGGAGTGGAAAGATTAAAGCCATTATTGAAAGAAAGTCATAAGAAGTGTTTTCTGTGGTTTACCACAAACTATGTCAGGAACACAACGTACATGCAGGAGAAGTGATCTGTTCAGATGAGACCAAAGTTAAACTTTTTGGCCTAAATTGCAATGTGTGGCAGAAACTAACATGCCATGTGAGCATGGCACTAGCAGCATCATGTGGTGGGGATCCTTTTCTTCAGCAGGAACCAGGAATCTGATCAGAGCTTATTGGAATACAGATGACACTAAATCGAGGACAGAAAGAAAACCTAGTAGAGGATGCAAAAGCCTTTTTTGATGATCTCCATTCATTGTGACTAAGCTTGAGCTGTTTTACAAAATAAAATGGGTGAGAAAATGTCTGTAGATATGCAAAGCTGGTAGAAACATACATGACTTGCGCTGTAAACTTTAAAGGAAGGATGCAAGGAACTTGAAATCCTTGCATTTTTATTAATTATTGCAGGAACAGGATTCTTCCTCACTGTGTTGAGGAAGAATCCGCTGGGTAGCTGTGTTTGCCTCTGCAGCTGTCCTCAATGCGATGATGTATTTATCTTCATTTGACTTTAACCGTTTTATATAAAAAATAGTTGTGGGATGCAGGTATTAAAAGCTCACACATCAAAATTACCTTTTTGAGCTTAATAAAATCAGTTTTATCCATCGAGTTTGTGTCCACTGCTTGTTTTTGTATTTTGTTTCTTCCAACTTGAAGCATAAATCTTTCCCCAGAATTTCTGGGAATTTCAGCTGTTTTTAAATTAAAGATACAAAGATTCCTAGTGTTAGTGAACCTAATCCTTTTCAAACTCTCCTCTTTATTGGCTGAATAAGAAACATTTTGAAAGATTTTCATCTAAAGTAAATCTAATTCACTGCCCTCGTTCCTGGCCACCTCCTGTCAAAAGGAATTTGAATCAACTCAAGCTGAGAGACTTCTTCCCTCTGACAGATGTTCTTCTACTAATCATGAGCTCTGCAGAGACTTCTCTGTGGAAAATTGTCTTTCCTGCTGCCCAGGAGAGGATTTATGAAGGCCAACCTTTCACAAGCTGTTCTTCATCACACTCGTGATGAGACTCCTCAGAGGTATTGAGGTTGTAAGCGATATAAAAAACAGACTGAGAGTCTTAAAAAACAGAAATGTCATATTGACACTAATTAAGGTTCTCTGGATTAACTCAACAATTGCCCTAAGACCGGACAAAGGCAACAGAGGTAGTTTTTATGAACAAGGAATTATTTCTGCAACTTATATATATATTAGTTTATTGTAATCCTATAAAGACATGAGGTGTTTAAGTTGAGATTTTAATCATTAAAATCATTCATTTATTGATTTATATAAAACAACTAACTAAGGTGACCAAAGCTCTTTCCATTAAAATCACAAAATCAAAGTGAAAATCGCTATAACATAAAAAATATACAACCATAAAAACAGATAACAGGAAAATAGGAATCATAGCTAATATGCCACCATGCTACTTGGTATTAAAAGTCTGCCTGAAAAAAATAAGTCAGCTTAGATTTAAAGATGCATGCGTCAATGGTGGAGCGAAGTTGATTCCACAGTGGGGGTACTGACACTACAAAACTCCCTGTCACCCCAATGCTTAAGCCCTTAAAAGGCATCATCAGGTTGAACTGTATCCTTAATTCTTTTTTCTTTAGTATTAGGGTTCTTAACTGTGACCTGAGTCACCAATTTCGAACCTTAACATGTAAATGTGAGCTGGTATGACAATAAAAATCTTTGAATCCTTGATTAAACTTCAAAGTTTACCTTGTTGTGATTGTGTGTATGTTTTTCCCACTTTTGTACTTTGTAAAGTTTGAGCCCCATATGGACCAAATACAAACCTTTATCAGTAACATTTGGATTTCTTTTAGTGAACATGAGTATATAACATGGACGTCTCGTAATTTCAGATCACATTTAACATGAACTGACAACTAGAATGTAAATAAACAGGTTGATCAATTAGACCCCTGTTAATCCTTCTTTTTATGAACAGTTTTGTAGAAAAATGTCTTCCTTTTGATAAGCTGTGCTGTGTATCATGGGATTTCTTATTCCTAAATATTTGTGCTCTAACCCTGAATACAAGCCTTGTTTCAGTTTTATTGCTTTCCCAGCTTTAATTGGTGAAAAGAAGCAAAAACAGCAGTGAAGGAGAACAACACCTGATTGTTTGAGGGAAGGGGCTTCTATAACCCCGGCAGTCTGAGCACTGAAGACAGTGTGAGGGCCTATTGTATTTCAAGAAGTTATTATTTAGGCTGTGTCCTTATCTGGGAACTGATGAATGTATGTATAGAAAACACTTAATCACAGGTTCAGGTTTCAAAGAATCCAGAAATTTCTCAATGTTGTTATTAAATGCAAGTCAGCAGCAGCTTTAATTCATTTATTTTGCCTGTAAAATCTTTCAAAATCTATTTTCTTGGTGAAGCAATTAAATGGATTACAAAATAATGATAGATTTTGTTAGAGCTTACTTTAATCTTAATCGCTGAGTAAAACAAAGATAGAACTGTGCTAAGGAATAGTGAAATTAGAAAGTATTTTCACATACTGACTTCCAATTCCCATTTGTCTACCTGGTGAGAATTTCATTCATATTTAGAAAATATGAATGAAATTAAATTGTCCACAAGTTGCAGTAAAACTGTTTTTTTCTGACTTATCTGGACTGTAAACAGTTCCAAGAAAGCCTAAACTTAACCCCAAGGAATGGCTCGGGACCTTTGTACAGAACTATATAATGCTGATTTTCATTCAGTTTATAGTGGTTTTGGCACCCTGTTTGCTTGTGTTGTAACTTTTTTACAACTTTACACATCACATCTGTTTTTGATGTGGATAATTGTGATTTTCTTCCTGTAAGTTTTAGTTGTACTGCATTTGTGAGGAGAAATAGTGCATTGTTAATGTTCTAAATGTAGTTATATGCTGAATTTAAATGTTCTACTTTAGCTTTTGGACAGCATGAGCTGCTTCATTACCAAACAGTAGCACTGGTAATGTTTATAGGCAAGGCAAGGCAAGTTTACTTGTATAGCACATTTCAGCAACAAGACAATTCAAAGTGCTTTACATGCTGCAGTGGCTGCTGAAGGAAAGGAAAGAAAAGCTAAGAAAAGTTGGACTACAGGCTAAAATTAATGATGTTAATGATTGTTAATTGTTGAAATTGAACAATCAAAAGCAACTCAAAAAAGTGGGTTTTTAACCTTGGTTTAAAAGAACTCGGGGATTCAGCATTGCATGGACTCGCTGCAGTGTCTCCAGGTATAGAACCTCAAAACAAATTTATCAAGTCATGCTTCTCTCCTAGTTCCCGACATGCCAAGCAACACATAACATAAATTCATCCATTTCTCATACCGACCGCACTGCTTAGTCACTTTAATCTCTGTACTAACGAGTGGAGCTTTCTCCCTCTTACTACACACCCACTGCAGAACCACTGCTGCCCACAAATAAAATTTGCTGTTGGACATCGCTTAATACCATTTCTTAAGCCAGAGGCACACATTGTTCCAGACCTGGATGGCAAGTAGGACGTACTGGAGTTATGCTGGGAGGGTTGGAAAGAAAGGGAGCTGAGATCATGGGTCAAAGATTTCACAGAGTTACGAGACCACACAGGGAAAATACAATCATCTGGACCTGATGTCCTCAAATTTAAACAAAGTTACATACAACAAATAAATCATAACCAGCTTGTTATTAAAGAAACCCATTTTATCAGTTTTTATCATTGCATCTTAAATCTGTAAACATCAGCTTCAATTGAAACACTGACTGAAGTACATAGATCAGATGCAGTTCGCAATTCCCAAATAAACACAAGTTATAGTCAGCCTTCATGACTAAGCAAACATATTATTGAAAACAAAACATGTTGTTGGCTCAAGATTTAATCTCTGTCCAGCAACACAGAATGAAATGGGTTTTTTTTTGCATCGATTGGCAATAAAAAGTTAGTCCAAGGTCTGAGTCAAATCTCTTTCTGATGTTTTCAATAAAACCCCATCCCAGCAGGACAAAGACAATGGTTCTATTTTGATTCACAATGCAAAATGTTTTGCAACATTTTTGGTCTTTTGTGTTCCAGCTCAATGTTCTGTGCACATTTATGATTCAGTTATGCAGAGTTTCAGATCCACTGGGCTGTGCAACAGTCTTGAGTCATCCCAATTTCATTTTTGTTTTCTCACTCCAAGCAGTCAGACTTTATTAAAATCTTTTATAGTGGTTTTCATCAGTTGTTCTTCAGACTTCCAAAGGGTATTTCTTCTGATTTTGGCTGTTCTTTGGTTCAGTGTTCTACCATGACTGAGGCAGCATGTTGTTTAGTATGTGCTGGTGGTTCAGTGTGTTTTAAAAAATTAGGAAAACATACAAGTGAAGGACAAAAGAAGTGTCTGTCCTTAAAACTTTTTAACTATTTTGTCATGTTACAAGCGGTTTTTATAACAGGCCAGCACAAAGTAGTGAAACACTAAAAGGTGGAAGGAATAGTGTACATGGTTAGCAAACATCTTTTACATAAAAAAAGTGTGGTGTGCATTTGTAATTAGGCCACTTTACTCTGATGCCCCTAAATAACGTCCATTACCACCAGTTGCCTTCAGAAGTCACCTAATTGGTAAAAAGAATTAATTTGTGTTTAATCTAATCTCAGTATAAATCCGGCTGTTCTTCGAAGTCCTCAGGGAGTTGTTAGAAAACATTAGAGAACAGGATAATGAAGATCAACGTACACAGCAGACAGGCCAGGAAGAAAGTTGAGGAGATATATAAAGCAGGGTTAGATTATAAAACTATTTCTTAAGCAGAGAGCACCGTTCAGTCCATCATCTGAAAATGAAAAGAGTATGGCACAACTGCAAACCTGCTCAGACATGGCTGACAACCTAAAGTGAAATACCGGAAAAAAAAAAAGACTTAATCAGTTTAAGGTGGGAACATCTACCAACTGGACAATTAGTACTCATGCACTCCACAAATCTGGCCTTTACGGAAGAGGGGCAAGAGGAAAATCATTGTTAAGAAAAGACCAAAAGAAGTCCTGCTTGCTAGGCCATGTAGGGGACACAACAAACATTTAGAATGAGGTGCTCTGGTCATATGAGACAAAGATTGAACTTTGTGGCCTACATGCAAAATACTGTGTATGGAAGAAAACTAACACCAGATATTACCCTGAGCACACCACCCCAAGGTGAAACATGGTCGTGGCTACAGGGTGCGATTCTTTTCTTCATCCGGGACAGGGAAACTGATAAGAGTTGAAGGGAAGATGGACGGAGCTAAATACAGGACGATCCTTGAGGAAAACTTGGAAGCTGCAGAAGACTTGAGACTTATATGAAGGTTCACCTTCCAGCAGGATGAAGATCCTTAACAAACAGCCTGACCTACAAGGAAGTGGTTTAGATCAAACTATATTTATGTTTTAGAATGACTCAGTCAAAGTTCAGACCTGATTCCAGCTAAGAATCTGTGGCCAATCAAGAACTTGACTTAAAACAAGTAAAATAGCAGAATACATGACTGCTGAAACAACTTAGTTTGGCCGTTTGTGGTTTATTCTACCTGTACTTCATGCTATAGATTTCCTGGATTTCCTTCTCCTTTTCCATACTTTCATATTTTTTTTCCAAAAAAAAACATTTTTTCCATCTTATGCTTGAATAAAATGCCCCATGAGCGAAGTAAAATGTTCATTGATAAAAGATTTGACTTTTCATCTTGGTTTTTAATTTGTTACCTTCTTTTTTATTAAATGTAATTCTCCTTGAAATGCATCTGGGTACAGCATCAGTTACCATAAATCCCCACAAACATCTTATATGCCAAGAAAAAAAAATCTGCACAAGATGGATGTTTAATTAAACAGTAAAAATGATAAATGTTGCAACCAGGAGCTTATGTTGAATGGCCAAAACAGGCACACAGAAACATGGATTAGAGAGGAAATCCAGCATGAAATACCTTTCAGCCTCTTTAATGTGAGTAACAGATCACAGAAGAAGGTTTAAGCACCTTTAATCTGAAGCTGAAATCATTCAAAGCAGATGAACAGTCTGCTTCTCTCATTGATTGCATATTAATGGTCTTTGGTTGTAATTTTGACCAATAACTCTTCAAATTTAATTAGTCAAAAAGTGGCAAGTCGCAGTAAGACACTATTTGTATGTGTGGTCACAGGGCTATGTCTCTAGCATGCTAGTCTAGAGTAGGACAGCTTTGCAGGGAATGATACTGGCACATTTTCTTGTTATCCTCTACACTGCACATTTCTCCATCAACTGCCCTGGCTGCCATCTACAAAAGTTATCAGATGACTCCGCCATAGTCGACATTATCACAGGTGAGGAAGACTCAGAGTACAGAGAGTGAACACAGGACTTTGTGCTCTAGGATGCCCCCTCAACACAGTGCAGGTAGTGGGAGACAGAAGAACTCTGCCAAAAATTACTGTTGGATAATGTCTCAGACTGTTGCATCCTAGGTACACAAAGGAGCATTATCACAGATCCTTCCTTCCAGATCCTTCCTCCCAGCAGCTGTTCTTGACTATACCATCACTGCTCCCAACAGTAAGGGTTTACATCCCTACTGTTATTTGCAAAGTTTTTTTTAATTTCTTGTAAATAGTCTGTTGTTTTTTTATGCACAACTATACATGCACGTTTTGTAGATTTCTTTTTTTAAATCACCCTACTCACCCTAGTTTCAAACTGCTACTTTTTCTTGCTGTAGCTTTGCTGCAATGCTAACACTAGCTTGTTCATAAACAAGGCCCTTATTCTCAAATTTTTGGATCAGTTTTCAGACTACTTATCTCATTTAGAGTTAAATACAGATAAGGTCATTATAGAGGGGTATTTTAACATTCGTGTTGACACTGAAAGTGATAGCCATAATATAGCCTTTAATGCTATCTTAAACTCAATTGACTTTGCTCAAAGCATTAGCAAGCCTACCTACCTTTGTCTTCATTCTCTGGAGCTTGCGCTGACATATGGCATTGAGTGTAAAGAAATAATATTTACTTTTTAATAACCTTTGGGTTTAATTTAACTGAGTAAGAAAATTTCATTATAGTAGATCATTATCAGGCAATGCTGTTACAACCTTTAAAGAATCTTCCATTTTCATTTGCTCTTTATCACAGAAAAACACAGTGGAGGACAATCATTTTGTTTATTCCCAAAAAAACAGAAATGAATTGTTTCTCTTGTTCATAGTGTTACTTCCTCAGACAATGTAGCCCTCTTGGATGCAATGGATGCAATGTAGCCCTTTTGAAAAAGAAGGTAATTATTCATAGCAGGCAGGCTCACTGGTTCAATTCAGAGCTGCGTACTTAAAAGCGCAATGTTAGAAAATTGGAGAGAAAATGGCGCTCTACACACCTAGAGGACTCCTACTGAATCTGGAAAAATAGTCTAACGTTTTATAAAAAGACACTTCACCAAGCTACAACAGCTTATTTCTCATCATTAATAGAAGAGAACAAGAATAATTCTAGGTTTTTAGTATAGTTGCTAAACTTACACAGAGTCATAGCTCTGTTGAGCCATCCATTCCCTTAGCTCTCAGCAGTCATGACTTTATGGGATTCTTGATTCTTTGATTCTATGAAAAACAAAATCATTGGCATACTGCCGAACATGATTACTTCATCCTCACTGAGTGAGACAGTATTGGAAATAATTGTAGAAACTGATCTGTGTCTGGACTGCATTGATCTCAGATTCTTGAGTTATCAAAAATATTAGCTTCATCTTAACTTGATCTAGACCCAATCCCAACCAAATTATTTAAGGAAGTGTTCCCTTTTACCAACCCCATTTTAGATATGATTAATATATCCTTAGTAAATAGATATGTACCAAATGCCTTTAAGGTAGCTGTAACTAAACCTTTACCTACGAAGCCTTCACTTGATCAAGATGACTTCATAAATTATAAACCTATATCCAATCTAAAATTCTTGAGGAAATAGTTTGTAATCAAGTGTGTGAGCATTTACGCAACAATAATCTGTTTGAAGAGTTTTAGTCAGGGTTCAGAGATCATCGTAACACTGAAACAGTACTGGTGAAAGTCACTAATGATATTCTCAGTGCCTGAGATAATGGAAGTACATAAATTGTGTCTGTACTTGTCCTGTTAGATCTCAGTGCTGCATTTGATACAGTCGACCATAATATTCTCTTAAAAAGGCTGGAATATGCTGTAGGGATCAGGGGAACAGCACTAGGCTGGTTTAAATCTTATTTCTCTGACAGATTCCAGTTTGTTCATGTAAATGATAAATCATCTTCAAACTTCAGGGTTAATTGTGGAGTACCACAGTGTGCAGTACTTGGGCCAATTCGCTTTACTATATACTTGCATCCAATAGGTAAAATTATCAGGCAGCATGGGTTAAATTTCCTCTGTTCTGCTGATGATACTCAGCTTTATTTATCCATAAATCCTGATGAGTCCACCAGTTTTTATGTCTTGAAGACATAAAAACTTGTATGACTTTAAATTTTCTGCTTCTAAATTCAGACAAGACAGAAGTTGTCGTCTTTGGACCGGAGTATTTGAAAAATAAACTGTTTAGTCAATCACTTAATGTGGATGGCATTAAATTAACCTCTCGTAATACAAGTAAAAAACCTTGGTGTTATTTTTGACCAGAACATGTCATTTAAGTGCAGGTTTCTATGATTTCCTTCTTTCACCTCCGAAATATTGCCAAAATTAGAAATATCCTATCCAGGATTGACGCTGATAAACTAGTCCATGCATTTGTTACTTCAAGGCTGGACTATTGTAATTCTTTACAATCAGGATGTCCACAAAATGCAGTTAAAAGCGTTCAGCTGATCCAAAATGCTGCAGCAAGAGTTCTGATAAAAATTAAAAAAGAGAGATAATATTTTTCCTATTTTGGCTTCCCTTTATTGGCTCCCTGTTAAATCCATAATAGAATTTAAAATTCTCCTTCTAACATATAAAGCCCTTAATGTTTAAGGTTTTTCTCTGATTATGTTCTGTAAAGATTTTGGATCATTGTCTGTAAGATGTTCCTTAGGCTTGATAGTGTCCTTTTATTATTGTTTAGTTCCCGCCATGTTTTTTGTTCACTTCTGCCACAGTTCGTTAATCAGTCTTATTTGGTCCACCTGCACCATGCCAATCAGTCTCACTGCTTCTCCTGTGCCATGCCCATATATACACTGCCATTCTGAATTTGAATTGAGTTGAACAATATGACAAGAGGATTTGATTTTAACTTTTTATTTCTATCTTTGTCCTCTTCTTCACAGCTAAAGACTTTTAGTTAGCATAAGTTTTCATAAAATATGGCATCACTGAAGTTTAAAACATTTGTAAATTCCTGTAGCATCTAACTGTGTGGTAGTGAACCACTAGCTTTAACAGGATTAACATGCATTAACAGGAACTGGAGATTTAGTGTTAGCTGCATTATATTCATTTCTGTCCGTTTTAAGGGTGCTAACTATATATTTCTAGCAAAGGCCAAATGTGTTTTAAACTGTTACTTCATCAAAGTAGCAAGTTGGCTTCCTGCTGTGCTAACACTAGCTTGGGCATTTAGAGAAACTAGAGATTTGTTATTTAGCATGGCATTTCAGAAAAATATTCCAACACTCATACAAGGTGGTGGTATTGTAATGGTCTGGGGCTACTTTGCCATGTTTTATAAAACCGTCATTTGTGCTTTCTAGCAGAAAAACCTAAAAGTAAGTGTCCAGACATTAGTTGGTGAGCTCACACACCTTTGGGTTGTGCAACAGGGCAACATTTCAAGCACACTGCTTGAAAAAACAACATTATGATGGCATTGGAGTGGCCTAGTCTAAGCCTAAACTTACACACGAATGAGATGCTGTGGCATCACTTTAACCTGGCTGTTCATTCTGGAAAAACCCTAAAATGTAGCTGAATTAAAGCAATTCTGCAAAAAAGAGTGGACCAAAATTGTCACAGTTTTTTAAGTGTAGGATGCAGTCATATTTTCACATAGGGCAAAGTTGTTTTGGACAGCTTTTTCCCAAACTGGTTTTTATATTTTCTTCAAGTTAAGTTTGTGTGGTTATAAAATTTGTTTTATAATCTGAAACATTTAAATTTCACAAAAAACAACAAAAACTGAAAAATGTGTAAGGGTGCAAATACTTTATGGCACTGTAGGAATGAAAGAGTTTGTTTACCGGTCCTCAGACCAAAAGACCAATGTGTGATTTCGACAAAGGGGTACAAACTGAAAACATGGTGAATAGATCCAAAGACAGTTTTTAATCACCTGTCTTGTTTTGTTTGTTTATTGCATGCACTAAACTGAGATAGTTTTATTTTACCACAATAGGACTGATGTGTAATTTAAATTGATCATGAACTTGAACTGAATCATTGTTCAACTATGAATATTTTATTGAATGTGAACCCCACCAAGTGGGCAAGGGAGGCAGTACCAAATGCTATCTTTATACATTTCCTACCCCCACCTATCCTGCTAAACTTATTTTGTAATGAATAAATAAGAAACCAAAAAGTTTCAATGAGAAGTAATCTTTATTTTGAAGTTATTTATCTATGTGGTGTTTTGTTTTGCCTCTTATGACTCAGTCCCAGTTTCACCTAAAGAAAAGTTTTATAGTGCTGCTCCTGGATGTAGGATTTTCAGACTTAATCATAAATTGCAGGCACTTCTCAATAAATTTGAATCTCATCTAATAGTAAATTTATTTCAGTAACTAAGTTAGAAAAATGCAAGAAAGTTGGAGTCACAAAAGGTTATTACTAAATAGACTGGCTGTTCCCAGAGTAACGTATCCAAGCATAATAACTGAAAATTAAAACTGCATTAAGATTGAAAATCCCATTTAAGACTTCTGGGAACATTCTGACTCAGATTGTGCCATCTTTATTTCCAAATGAAGGGCAAATTCGTATCTTCATCTTAAAATAGGATTTTGGACCAATAAACAGCAGCCCAGTCACTGTCCCAGGTAAGACGCTTCTGACATTGTGTCTGATTCAGGAGTAGCTTAGCACATTGAATGCGTCAGTTATAGCCCATGTCCTGGATGCATCTGTGTGCAATGACCCCAGCCACAGTCCACGTCCTGGGAATCTTCCCCTAAACAATAGGGCAAGCTTTGCCCCATAATCTTCTCAAGTCTGTGTCATGGTTTGTTGTCAAGTTGGACACAGGCAAAAGGACAACAGAATCCAACTGAAATCTGCTGGATGGAGGCAAACTTACAACAACACGGGAAGGAAACATGAAGCAGACTTAAACCATGGGCAAACCAGCAAAAAGAAAGAGTGAGCGGACTTTGATCAAATATTTAAAATGCCTTTATTTCATATAGCAATCAAATAAAACTGATACTGAAACTAGTTTTAATCAGAATGAGGATTAATTTGTTAATCCTCCAGGGGAAATTCCTGTTGTTATACTCTTCTACTTCTATTTTTATCAAAGATAAATAGCCCATATACAAAAATCACAAGGCCTTAATAAACTTAGGTGTATGGCACAATTTAGGTTGTCACCAGTAGCTGGGTGGGTGTAGAGTGGTTGCAACCCTGCCGTGAAGCAGAAAAGTTGTTAACAAGGGTTGTTAGGGTGTCACAGAGTCAAGTCTGTTGAAAAACTGATTCAAATTATTTGCCTGCTTAACATTACCATGAACTCTTCTTCTTGTTTGGCCTGTAGATGGTGTAGCTGCTGTGGCTCTTGCCCCACCAGACGTTCCTAGTGTTGTTCTGCTGCAGTTTCCACTGCAGCTTCCTCCCATACTTCTATTTGGCCTCCCTGATCTTCGTTTTCAGCTCTCACTGAGTACCTTTCACCTCCTCCCTGTTTCCCACACTGAAGAACCACTTCTTTTTGTTTAACAATGTTTTAATGTACTTAGTCACCCAAGTCTTGTTATCGGGGTAAAATTTAACGGTCCTTGTTGATGTATTTAGTGATGCACTCTGTGAACCCATCAATGTCCTCGCCACGGAGCTCACAGAGTGCTGACCAGTCTGTCACCTCAAAGCGGTCCCTCAGTGTCTTTATGGGCCCATCTTTCTACCTCCTCATAGTTTTTGAGCCAGCGCTTTACCAGAGGCAATTAGCAGGGGTAAATGTGAACCAGGTTATAATCCTACTTTCCAACTGGTTGAAGGGGGAAGAACTGTACACATCTCTTGCATTAAAGTACAGTCTATCATTCTGCCCTCTCTAGTGGGACCGCTCACTGACTCCTGTCGATGTGGAGGAGGAGCTATTCTACCCTGAGCTCCTCCTGGATGGCCAAACTACTCACTCTATCTCTTAGGGAGTGCCCGATCCCCCTGCAAAGAAAGCTAATTTCAGCCTCTTGTATCCGGGATCTCGTTCATTCAGTCATGACCCAACATTCATGACCATAGGTGAGGGTGGGAACGTAGACTGACCAGTAAATCCAGGGTTTTGCCTTTCAGCTCAGCTGTCTCTTCACCACAACGAACCTGTGCAGAGTCCGCATAACTGTGGAGGTTGCATCGATACGTCTGTCGATCTCTTGCTCATTATCATCCCCACACTCGTGAGCAAGACCCCGATATACTTAATCTCCTCCACTTGAGGCAAGGACTCTTCTCCAACCCGGAGAGGGCAAACCACCTTTTTCTGGTCGAAATCATGGTCTCGAGCTGATCCTCGTTCCTTCCTCTTCACATTTGGGTCCAAACCAGTCTAGCACATGCTGTAGATCCCCAGAACCATGGCTTCTGCAAAAAACAGTAAAATTCAATGACCCCAAAACCCAACCCCCAAAACAGTGTTGGTGAAGCACTGCTTCCCCTCTTGAGACACAGGGTATGTAGGGAACCGAGTTGAAAACAGGAGCAGTCACAGGAATTATTCGAAAATTGGGGTTTTTATTTTAACCCAAAAATTGAAATTACAAAATGCTGAGCTCATAAAAGAGGTCAAGGAAACAAAGCTGTGAACAAACAGAATAACAGCACAAACAAAACATAACTGACCTAACAAAGGAGGTCAGGCAACTCCCAGGCATCACAGCAGGAAAGTACCGGTAAAAGAAACAAGAATTAATCAGAAGCACAAACAAAGATGAACCATGGGTTGAGAAAAATACATAAGTAAACTAAATGTGCATGCTTACAAATACAACAAATGTATTTAAACCAACTAATAAACATTTTACTGCAAACTAAAGTAGTGTTGTGTTTGAATGAATAATAGTGCATAAGGGAGTTACCAACTGTCCATGGGTTTGGCCATCACAGGGCGGTTTGACAGAATCACTTCGAGGCCGACTGATAGTCCATCTCCATGGCCTCACTGAACTCTCGCTCCGAGTTTTTGTCTCAGCAACCGACTGGGCGAGTCGCACCTGGCCTCAGGGTACCCAACAGCTGCCTCACGGGCCATCGGGTATTGTTGCAGAATAAATGATATTACATGCCATGCCTGAGTTTGCAGAGGGGGGAACGTATACCAGCAACATGACAACATATGAGAACTCCCTCCACGGATAATATGGGTGTAACCCAAAAGAACACAGTTTCGGGTTCACATACATCATGCACTCCTTCACATCAATGTAAACTGGATTGCACCACCAGTTAACAAGAATTGCAAGCCCTTCCCCCTTGCTCTTGTCGCTCCCGCAACAGTCTCCGTCTGCTAGGATCATGTGGAACCCCACCGCTGAAGCGTTGTAATCTGGTATGTCCTGATTAACAGAAAGCTGAGTTGGCACACAGAGATAAACAAGGGGAGAAGGTAAACAAGGATGTAACAGACGTAAATAGCCTACTAAATATTCAAAGAATAGAACACAAGAATAAACCAGAAACTAAGCCCAAAGGAATGAACAGCAAGGAAATCCTAAAATACCCCCCCACCCTTCCTTTAAAAAAAACACCTCAGGATCATGACAGTGTCGGTGACTGTGAGCTACACAACTGTCACGTCAGCAATCTTCCTCATGATAGTGAAAATCACAATATGGCCAATTAAAGATCCTTTTTATTTGCCCTAATCTAGTGTTTTTGCTATAATCATTCAACTTCGCAGTTATGAATGCTGGGAATATACCACTCTATGTGTAATGAATTTAATGTTAGTTTCACTTTTTGGCTTGAATTACTGAAATAAATAAACTCTCATGATAATATTCTCATTTATTGAGATGAACCTGTGAATCATTTTCAGCGCAGTCTTGGATCTGTGCAGCTATTCCACTACAGATCAGCAGAGGGAAACATTTCTCTCTTTGCTGCCACCTCAGACAATAAAAACAAGGCGAAGCCCACATAGGCGGCATCATCAGCAGTCAAAGGCAGACATCCGGGAGTCGACTGAAGGGGGGAGAAATATGGAAGCACAGCCGCCGATCTGGGAAAGAGAGATGTAGCTGCAGAAATGCCGTCCCATCGCATCTCCTGTTTGCTCTTGTTCCTGTTGGTTTGGGAGGCGCTGGCCAAATCTCTGCCGGATCAGGGAGCATTTGGTAAGCTCGGCGGAGAGGGGGGATGCAGCACAATGAGATGGGAGTGGTTGCTTGTTTTATTGCTTTTTGTCGACAAAATCCCTGCCGATGTCTGCAGCGCTGCGCCCCCTGCCTTCATGCTGCTTTATAGGCATTAGATTTTCAGGGCGACGTTTACAGACGTTGCTGTGTGTGTCCTTAAATGTTTTTTAGTGAAGATAGGGCGAAATGACAGACAGGCCGTGCTGGAGTTAGCTGTGCTGATTGGTCTGAAACAGTGTGGAAATGAGAGGTTTGGATGGTTTGCTGTGAGCATTGGCCTGGGAGTGCTGCTCCTTCACACGCAGGCCCTGATGCTGCTCATTGTTGCTGTGCACACTGATGACAGGGAGATCAGGAGGGGCTGAGAAGCTGGAAATGTTTTAGTCATCAAACCAACCACCTTTCTGTCTCAGAAAAGAATAAAGTCAGCGATACTGTGAAAAACACTCCTATCTGGCTTAGTAATTAAAATAAAGCATTAAAAGATTGATAATCTCTAGTGTTGTTATGCTTCTGAACATTTTGAAGGACATTATGTAATTACTGTGCATTATGCATGCCTGGAGCTGGATTAAGATGCATGGATGATCACAGACCCAGTCTGGAGAAATGTAACTACCCACACATACACTCTTTTATATTTAGCCACTGTGTTTACATTTATTTACGTTTTTAAATTTAAGCATACGTCATTACAGCTTATTTATTTATTAATGGGCAAATATTTAAACATGTAATTATAATTATAAACATGAAATGCAATTACATCATAAAATGTATTGTTTAATTTTAGATCATATGATAAATAGTATAAAAATGTTGCTTGAAAGGCGACAGCTTCTTTCTGAGGGTGCATTAAGCTGATAATAGTTTCATTTAGCTGTTTTGCTGAAGTAAACCTGTGTATAAAACTCACACTACTGTGTGTACTTTAGAGTTGTACGATATCAATAAAATATGTAATTCCGATACTATTGCTAAAAGTTGCAATTACAACATCAATTGCAATTAACACACATTTTTGACTCCAAACTTCCATTTAACTACGATTATACTGTGGCGCCACCTTTCTCAATAAGTGTTAGTATGTTAGCCACTAAGGATATATGTCAAATGTGGGCATAAAAGACAGTTAGAGTCCATCTGACTGGCCAAAAACATTATTGTTATGCAGAGCGTGAAAGTATGACACTTAAATTTTTATATCCTCCCAAATATTGCGTCCAAGCAGGACTATGCATAAGCTTGTGCCTGGTCTTAAGGTAAACCAAGGTTTTAAGAGGTTGTGGTTTGAAAACATAGTTTCAAAACTGGAAACATTGTCCATCATACTGTCCATACAGTTTAAAGTCTTTTAAATTAGATGCCAGAGAAAGGACTGCAGTGAATGGAGTTTTTCCTGGTCGTTTGGAACATTAGCCAAGGCAGTGCTGCCCCTCCCCCTCATGTGGCTGATCACTGCCTGTTAGCCGGCTGAAAGAAGGCTCCCACACTTTTCCGTCACTTCCAACAACGACCAATTCGGATGTTTTGGAAATATTTCGAGTCATGACAAACACAAAAATATGTTGTGATGAAGTTCATATGGTTGGTAACAGTTTGTTCCTTAGTTGCTTTAGACTATTAATAGTCTAAAGCACATACAACATTAATCTATGGACAAAATTTGCGATCTTTTTTTAAAACACCCATTACATTGTTGCATATCTGCCTTGCATTTGAGTGGCATAGTATAATACTCTGTCTACATTAAATAACACTCGAGAATTGCTTTCCAGTGTGTTTGACACTGTTGCAATAAAAATATGACTTAAGCTCATGCAATACTATGCATGCTTATGAAGATTTATTCACCTCAGGATGCCAGATGCTTGAAACGGAAAGTGAAACTGATGGCATGAAACTGCTACTTTCTGATTAACACTTATAATAATTATTGGACCACTTGGAGGCACCCATTAATTAATAGTTTTATTTCAAGGCATCAGTTGATCTTAAAATATGTAAAAAGCAAAACTAGATGGTGACATCATGGCAAAAGTAATGTACTCGTCGTGGTCCACCATACATTGAATATAACACACTTTCTGCCACTAATCAAATCGGGAGTGCATCAAATGTGACTTCAAAGACAGGACAACACTTGGTGCTACATAACATTTATTTTCATATTTTCATGTTTAAACTCATCTAACATTAAAAAAGATACACTGGTGTACATGACAGAAAAGGAAACTGTCTGACAGTAGCTTGAAAATAAACACATTATGTAGTTTTAAACCCTAAATTACCCTTAAAGCTTCTTAGAATTTCTAAATTACAAAATTACATCAGATTATAAAAGGCTGTGGAAAAATAGTGTAAGTTTTATTGTAATATTTAATAAAAACAATTGTCACTGGAGGGCTACTCTTCTCACTTCCTGTAGCAGGCTGCTTTGCTTCAGTGCTGACACAAGCTCAGGAACTGGAAATTTGTTTTTAGTGGTGTAATATTTAATTTCGTCCTTCTCTATAACAATACACAACATCTGGAAAAAGAGTGCAAGTCAAAAGCGGTCCAGTTTTACATGTAAAGTAACATTCATTAGTAGTATTTTGTCATTTAATGTCAATTTGTGTGACTGCTGCAGGACTGTTAGGTGTTCTAACTAAAACATTTCCATTTTAATAGTTACTGCATCAAATTTGTTTTTTTTTATCAATTATTTGTTATAGGAGCACTAATTAAACCCCAGTATTGAGTCTTTTTTAAAGTTTTTCCATACATTGGTGCAAATTATATTCATGCCAAGCAGATGATGATGGTGTCATTAAAACACTGTCCCAGTATAGAAAAGAACATAAGTACAATATGGAGTTTTTGAGCAGATGAACATGCAGGGGTGGAGCTGTTCATACAGTCCCAATTGTCCGTATGAGCAGGTGAATTTACTTTTCCCTGACAGATGAAAAGCTTCTTACAGACTGTGTTGTCTAAAGTATTGTAAGGGCAAAATAAACATTTAAAGCAAACTTAACTTTGTTTACTGCAGTACTAACATTATGTGAAAAGGGCATCTTAATCCCAGTTCTGTGAGTGCAGTGGTTTGTATTGTTCTGAGTAACTGTTGAAAAGCTTTGGATGGTGAAAATTTCCACTCTGTGACACTGTGACTCAGTGTTTCTATCAATGGAGCTGCTTCAAGCCAGTTTTTCAAGTGTAGAGCCCAGACTGAGGAAATCCTCTCCAAACACATGCACAAGGGGGCCTTTATAGTTCCAGTTATGGAAATGGGTGACACCATTTAGCCATGTTCAATGATAACAGACACAAACCTACCGACACACTCATATACATGCTGCTTATGATCTGAATACACCCATTAGTGCAACCGCTGGCATCACATTTTCTTTTTTGGTTATGAAGGGTTTTAGACCACCACAGATTGTAGCTACACAGGAACTCAGCTGAACGAGGAAGCACAACAAGGCAGCTTTAGGAGACTTTGGGAGGGTAACCATAGAAACAGCGTGACCCATATCCATGCCTTCCAAGAGGCGGGATGAGAAACCAAATGTTTCAGGGTTGAAAACATGACTGGGAGATTTGTAGAGGGTGTGCCTGTGATCACATTCTCTTCGGGAAAGTAATCCATCTCTACTGGAAGTGATGGCAGCAGGATTTGCTATTCTAAAATCTGATCAGAAAAACATGAATTTTGAACCAGCTTGAAGTATCATTTTTTTCATATAAATATTTCCACTGTCAAAATTTTAAAAAAGCGGTTCCTGTTGTTCCATGTGTTCAAATTTTTCTTCAGTATTACAAACATGCAGTGACAAAATATGAACAGTAAAAACATGGACTGCTTAAAGATTACTAAACTGTTGAAGTTGGCTAAATTAACTCAGTACCTGTATCGAAAAAAAAGTTATAAACATACAGACAAATAATTCTCATTGGTTTTTGGGTTAAAATTTGTTATTTTCATCATAATCTATTTTTGGTATTGTACATTATAAACAGAAGCTAGTGACATTAATATAGGGTAATAATTAGCCCTCAGCTAACTCAATAACCTAATCAAAAAGTCATTACTAAAGGCTCTGAAGCACAGAAATGTAATTTTTTCTTCTTTTGTCACAACTTTATTTCTTGTTATGAAAATTCACTGGTAGTATGTGTCCAATTGGAAAAAGAAGCTTTAAATATTACTTTTTGTGTTACTGTTAGCCGTCAACTGTCTCAGTAACTTTACCTGCAAAGATCAACCTGCAGTTCTGTAAAGTTTTTTGGTTGTTGCTGTAAACTCGTAGTCATAGCAGTCATACTAGATCTACAAATACTAACAGACTGATCAATATATTATATTTTAAGATACTTTAAATGTTGCGGTTAGCTAAACAAACTGCATGTTCTCAGCTGACTTATTAGGTTATTCTCTATAACATTAAACGTGTTTCAACTGCATCACTTCTTGAGTTTAGATTTCCACATCTGTAGGTGCAGTCTAATAGTATTATATTAGCATATTATATTTGGTCTCAGAAGTCAGAACATGATGAGAACATTATGCTTCATAATCCTTTTGATACAACTGCAGTACCTCAGTAAGCAGAGTCAGGCACAGTTTAAAATACATATTAATCAGACTACAGGAAATTAATTAAAGCTTATACCCTTTAGTGGATTTGGCTTATTTATTTCATGTATTAGTTTCAAGACATTTAGTGTTGTTATAACAAATTTTATATGTATATTAACTTCATTTAGACTATTAAGTTCCTCCGGTTCTTTGACTTAAATGTTTTCTCTTTCTCTTCTTACAGAGGTGCAAATAAAAGTCCAGGTTTTTGACAACAGCGACCTCTCACCGTTAGCAGGCGCTCAGGTAGAAGTTCAAGGGAATCAGACGCTCTTGGCATCCAGCCATGCGGGCACCGATGGTGTGGTGAGAGTCAGCTTCCTGTACAGAGCAGGCACATGGGTCATCATTACAGCCTCCAAACAGGATTTCATCACCAACTCGCTGCTCTGGCACTCCAGTCGCATCCCACGTAGGTCCACAGTACTTTCACTATCTCGTAGCTTTTGCTTAATATTAGTTGGAAATATTACATAAGTGCGCTGTTAGTTAAAATACGTGTTTTACACAAATGCAGTTGAATGAAAACCTAAATATCCGATACTAATTGCAGGGAGGGAGGAAATGTGCAATCTAGGGCTATAGTTTATCACAGTCACAGCTGCTTTGTGGGAATTATTCAGATTGTATATTTCACACTTTATGCATAAACTGAAAATCCAGAAAACACACAATTTTGTATGTGACAGTGATGCTGATTACCGAGCTATTCTTGTCGTTCCTAAGAGTAAATGGACTCTTGTTGAATTAATTTTACGAAATTGGTCAGCATCACTGTCTGACATCACTTGAAATTAGTCATTGCTACTCTTCAGTTTTCCTAGTATAGTTTTATAATGTATATCACACAGTTAATGTATAATATCACACAGTTTCAAATGATCATCAAATATGCAATAAATGCAAAAATTATTGTAATCAACAACTTGATTCTATCATAAGAAAATTCTTAAGAATCATGCATTTACTACTTCTGTCTTTACAGACCCTGTAAAACTACCTTGAAGTGCATTATGTTCCCTTAAAATAATCTAAATGTAATTTAAACAAGAGGGTAAATACCAGTTTTAAGACTCACTGTTTTAAGGCAGTACAGGCACTCAAAATTTCTTTGTTGCTCCTCCTTGTTTGGTTCAGAATGAAGAAGTTTATTCAAGTTAAGACTTAAATATTGTCCATAGTTTTGTCTTCAGTATGTGAAATGTCCTCTTTGAATGTCTCCCTGTCTCAGTGTACGCCTCTGTCAGCCTGTACCTTCTTGTTGAGAGGCCAGGAACTCTGATCCTGTACGATGACGTCCTGCAGGTGTTGTCCGGATCACCAGGTGAGAAAAGATGGAAGTTTTACTGTAGGATTATTTTGTTTTTTAATGTTTGTCATTGGGGAGTTCACTTTGATTGTACGGGGACTTGAAATAATGTCCTCAATCTTTTTCATTTTTTGTCTTGTCGCAGACTTCAATGTACTTTATTTGGATTTTATGTGACAGATCAACACAAAGTGGGATGTAATTGGGATACATGGTTTTTAAATTGCATATAAAAATCTGAAACGTGTGGCATGCAATTTCTCAGACCCCTGTTCACCAATACCCCAGATACAATTGAGTTCAACCCATTGTCTTTAAGTCACTGTAATCACAAAGCCTACCTTTGTCATGACTATAGGAAGCTTTTTGATCCACATGCAGAATCAGACTGAATCTCAGTAAGTAAAAATAATTACATTTTATAACAAGCACAGCTCTGGCTGGGGGATTCAGAAGAATCAGGTTACTCGGCTTCTGCTGCATCTAGAGGAAGAGAGTGGTAGTTAGAATATGAAGTGGAAAAAGTAAGATCGAATTCTGGATTGCAGAGGCAAAACGACTTAAGGGCTGGTCATGGAGGGAATCCAGAAACAGAGCAGTTTGAGTTTTCAGCCGGAAATGCAGAATGGAGAGAGCAGGTGGACCTCAGAGGTTTAAATAGCGTTTGGCTTACAGCACTTGGAGAGCAGGCAGGCAGTTGGCTGCTGAAGATGCTACAGCTGTGAGGATCGAACGTGGAGGGAGTTCATGAACCTTTAAGCTCAGAGAGGTTTGCAGGAGTTGCACAGATTCAGTGGTAAGGTCAGAACTGGGGTTTAAAACCTGGAAACACAGAGGACACAAGGAGTCAACTTGAAGGAAGGTAAGGTGAACTAAAATAGCTCAGAAAAAGCCTTACAAACAAGACAGGGTTGGCTTGAACTATACCTGCAAGGCTGACCATCAGGCAAAGACTGGTCGTCCAGCAGCTCCTTAAATCATCAGCATCCCAGATAGAGATAAATGTCAGCAGGTGCAATAAGCTGCTGGCTGCACACTCACCCACAGGAGAGATCCTCTGAAGAAAGAGCTCTCATCCGAACACACATTAACACAGACACACCAGGATTATGACAACCTGTGTGTAATTTAGTTTCAGTATAACTCCAGCAGTTCTGTGAGGGGCTCAAAGGTTTGTAGGAGAACATCGTTGAACAAATAACGCAATTAGGATCAAGGAACACACCAGACAGGTCAGGGAGAAAGTTTAAAACACGTTTAGGATATAAAACAACATCCCAATGCTTAAACATCTCACGGAGCACAGTTCAATCCAAAATCCAATAACGGAAAGAGTATGTCACAACTGTAATTTACCAAAACATGCCGTCCACCTAAACAGGCAGGTTGGGTAAAAGGAGCATTAATCATAGAAGAGCCATAAGCTCCTTGGAAACTCTGGGGGATTTTCCAAAAGACCTATGGCTGCAATTGTAGAGAAAGTATTGACTTTATATGAACCTTACATTACAAATAATTTAAAAATAAATCTTGAAAAGACAATTTTCGTCCACTTCACAATTGTAACTTTGTCTTGGTCTGTCCAATAAAATACATTTGAAGTTTGTCTTTGTAATATGAAACATTTCTTTAAAAGTTTTCTTTGCATGACATTGTAGTGATGGTCTATATTTGTAAGTAATTGAAGATTCAAACTTACCTCATATGTTTCTGTTTAAGATTTAACTATAATACCCTTAAAGAGGAAAATTCCTTTCATGATTTTGAAGCTTGTTAAATTTCCCTTAGGAGCTCGTAACCAACCGCTGGTTCAGCTGCAGAGGAAGTCCATTCAGCTGCCTCCCAGCTCCAACTACACAGAGCTGTCTGCGGCTCTGACCACAGCTAGAAGTCAGTATGAGATCGGTGGGTTCCCGTTTCTTTTGGGCCAGGAGACCAACAGCTCAGGTTAGTCTCTATATATTTTGCGTTTAAGGGTTTTCCTGGTGTCTTAAATCTGATGAGCAGGCAGTGATTTTTCAGAAAAATAATGTGTAAAGGTCCAAGTGTCAAATGTTTCTGGCACATATTCACCTCTTTCTAACATGCATCCAAGGAAACATGTTTTAAATTGAACCGTGTGTTTCAGCTTGAGACTTTAAACTCAAAAACATCCACCTGTCATATTTAATTGTTTATGACTTTCCAACAACAACATCTTCTCCTTGCATTCAAAATTGAGCCCTATTTTATCCTAGATTACAATGTGTGTGTGTTGCAAATGTGTGGTAGTTCCAGTATGGATAATTATTTATTCATTTGTTTCTCCCACGTCTCATAAGCCGGATTATGTTTATTGTTTAATTAGATTTTAACAGCTGAGGAACCCATGAATGTTGTATGATTGCTAAATAGGGACAATATTGTCTTGTCACAGTCTTTAAATTTAGAAAATCGCTACAATTACGAGAAAAGCTTTATCTATTTCATGCACATAATTCCAAACAAGATCCTGTCTTAGTTGACAGAGTTATTTTCAAACTGTATGTAATGTATATGCTTTAGATTTTAAGGAAACACCTGTCACGGTGGTCTTTTTTTTTTTATAAACTCATCCAACACAGAGTAGGGTCGATGCTGATGTTGGTGAAATTTTCTCTTCAGGTGCAGAAACGGGATGGACAGACCTGACAGCGCTGGCAGTGGTCAGCATTCAGCTGTTTGATAAAGATGGGAGTACAATCCAGGTGTCTGATCCGATCCACATCTCTGTGCCGCTGCCGTCTGACACCCAGAACAGGATGGCCACAAGCGTCCCTACTTGGCTGTATCAGCAGAAGACGGGTAAAGAAGACACATAAACCATATAGATGCTGTAGAAGAACAGAGCTGACAGTGTGAATCTCCTGAAATTTAAAGTCCTATTTAGACTGGTGAAGCTGCAAAGTCTACAGATTTATCTGCTAAGTTTTCAATGAAAAATTAGATTTTGAAACAAACTGAAGTAATATTGATGATTTTGTGTTAATTTTTTAGGATTGTGGGTTCGGAATGGGACCGGCTATATAAAAAAGGAAGGGACGCAGTTTGTTTGGAATGCTGTGGTTCCTCAGATGGGATACTGGGTAGCTGCCTTTCCTTCATCTTCAGGTATTCACTTCACTCTACAATATGTATATTTACTCTTAAACTTAAAAAGTTTAAGGCATTTGTTGACGAAAGTCTGATATCTTGAATCTGTCTTTTGGAAACTATCGGTATTGTGCTGCAGGTCCAAGACAGAAATGCTTAGCTTTCATTGATTTAGCAGAATTTTCCTCAGCTCAAATGATCTATGATTATATTACTGACTGCACTCTTTGTATTAATTTTTTTTCCCCACCATGACACTACCTTGTATCTGTCTTTCATTTCAGTGAGGCAGGTACCATACACAGCACCGTAGGAAAATAACAGCCCTGCTTCATCTTACTGAAAACGTGACGCTGCAGAATGAACAATTTGATCATCAGATAAGCCAGGCTGCCACAGATTTTTTGGACATGTTGAAAACTTCCATCAGAACACCGAAGCTCTTACACGCCATTTGTAACGCACAATGTGCACTGTTGCTACAGAACTGATGGAAATGTGACTCAAATATCACTGCAACGGCAAAATAGGATTATTTAACCTCAAACTGTACTATAATCTTTAACACTGTCGACACAATTAAAGATTGAGTCAGCTAAATTAATCAGAAAGTAGGTCATGTTGAGTGCTGAACTAATAATTATCTGACCACTTAGGGGCACTCATAGACCACTGAAATGTATTTCCTAGATGGTCAGTTGGGGAGAAAATAATAAAACAAAACCATGATGTCACAGAAAAGAAACATACCCTGCCATGAGGCAACAGAACGCTTGAGTTTTATGCCTTTGATCCCAATATACACACACTATTTAAAAGAGCAGGACATCCAAAGTGACAAACATACCTGAAGATATAAAATAACTATAAAATTCCTTAGTTTCCACTCATATATGAAGTGATTTTCAATATGGAAGCATACATGACAAGATAGTAAATCACATGGCAGCAGCCTAAGGGTGCTAAAATGTATAAATAAAATCAATAAACCCTTTGAAAAAAACAAACACGGTGGCTTTTTGTGATAACTTTTTAAGCAAAGACTACTTTGTCATGATAGCCAGATACCAAGTTTGAAAGTCCCTTGTTAAACTTGGAGAACTGTTTATGAAGACCACCTTAAAAGATTACTTGAAAGTGAAGTTTAAAATGGGTGGTTCCAACCTTTTCCACAGTACTCTTTGGGTTGTGAAAACAACATAAAGCATTTCTTGATCTTGATGGAACAATTTGAAACAATATTTCCCAGATGGTTTATTTCTACAGCATCATTGGCTTTTCTCTGTTCAAACGAGGCAGATCTGATAAATTGAGTACAGTCTAATGAATGGAATGGATTCTCTGTTAAATTAGATAAGATTTAATGTTAAAAAAATGTTTTGCAGGTTTTGGTCTTTCTCATCCAGGTTTGAGGGATATCACCACCTACCACACCCTTTTCCTCCTGTCCATCCTGGGTTCATTGGCTCTGCTAGTGCTAATCCTTCTTTGTGTGCTGCTCTACTACTGCAGGTATGGCGAGCATAGGTAAACATTTCAGTTTAAGGTTCATATTTGCAGAAAACAGTTACAAATGTAAAGCAGGTAGATTAACGTGTAAGTTGCTGTACTTATTTTTTTCCTCAAGTGCTTATTTCTGGTGTTTAATTTACAGACGAAAATGCTTAAAACCACGGCGACATCAAGGCAAACCCCACACATCCAATCTAAACGGTGCTAAGAGAGACCAGGGAACATCAACTTCACGTCTGAATCTGATCTGTGGAGGCCATGTGGAATCAGGCCCCTCAAATGACAAATCTGATTTGTCTCCATCTCGAGACTACCAGAGTTCAAGAGAAGACCTGACTAAGCATGTTCCAGCTCACATGCTGCGACATGCAAAAGGGAAAAACACCTCGGGTTCCCAGCGGGGAGAGAGCTTTCCCATGAAGGTTACTCGTGCCACCGAGACCAACAACCTGGACAACCCTTTACTACATGAAGACTACAACCGAAGTTACAGCCCCAAGGAGAGCAAGGAGTCTGAGTATCACAGACATCATAATGCCAATGACAATCGTGGATACTCGTCTGATCCCCCATCTCCACCTCGCTTCCAGGGCTACGTACCAAGTCAATCTGACAAACCTCCAGAATATTCAGCTACAGCAGCAGACAGCCTTGCCAGACCCACCTCTCTTAACACCCAGCCAGGTCAAATCATCTTCTGCAGCTCCATCGACCAGATGAAGGAGAACATGTACAGGAGCATGGTGCCAACCCTGGTTATCCCAGCACACTACATGCGCCTACCTTCTGAGTTCTCTGGTAAGGATGGGAAGGATGGGAAGGATCAAGATAAAGATGGGACACAGATGGGAGGAGGCCAGCAACATCACCACCACCACTCCCAGAAACAAGGCCAGCAGCAGCAGCAAGGCGGATCTCAGGGCGACGACTGTGAGGAACCAAGCTGGGCCTCGGACTCTTCCGGTGGAGCTGTGACCATCCCTGTGCTCTTCAACGACTCTACCATGGCTCAGATGAATGGAGAACTGCAGGCTCTAACGGAGAAGAAGCTACTGGAATTGGGTGTTAAACAGCACCCACGAGCATGGTTCATCTCCCTGGATGGACGAGCTAACGCTCACGTTCGCCACTCCTACATCGATGTCAGCAATGACCTCAGCGGCGGCGGATTTGGAGGTGGCTCCAGTAGCACTCAACGAGATGTGAACCTTGAGCCACCTCTCGAATCCCAAGAGAGAAAATTGGCTGGCAACCGTAAGGGAAAGGATGAGCGCTGGGGAACAGGAGGACGCAAGGCCCATGGTGTCAGCGGTGGTGGTGGGAAGAATTACTCCAAACTTGCTTACCCTGACCACAGCGAGCCCAGCAGTAGTGAGGGACGCCCAGTGTCACCTGAAGAGAATTCCCTCACTCCCCTTCTAGACGAAGGGTCGTCTTCACGTGGATCCACCATCCCCAGAAGAGGTCGCAGCCGAGGGAACAGCAGTCGCAGCAGCAACAGCGAGAATCGTCGCGACTCCATGACAAGCCCTGAGGATGACCCCGATGACAAAGATGAGAACAAGAAGAGCCCCTGGCAGAAGATTGAAGACAGACCCCTCATGGTGTTCCACCCCAGAAAGTGAGCTTTTTAAACTTAGTGAACACTGGATCTTTAATGAACATTGATGGGGAGTGAATTTTCCCTTCAGAAAGACCCAAAAAAGCACAACCGCTGCTTCACTGGTCCACTTTCTGGTAGTCCTTTGACCTCTCTGATGATCATCTCAGTTGACCCGCTGGTTTTTGCTGATTCTGTCCAATTTATTGTGCATCCCATGACATCGCTGAACCATCATCTGAGCCATCCCTTATGCTGACTGGGGAAATAGCCATTTTGTCGAGCAAAATACAATAATAAAGCACTTAAACATTAATTAGCTATTAGTTAATTGATACTTACCAAATGTAACCACACATATTGCTTGTTTTATGGGATTTGTTTGTATGTAGCTGAATTAAATCCCTTATATTGGTTCTAAATTCACACAAACTCTCACTCTTGTTCTAAATAGTGATTATGAAAGGATTGTATGATGGAAACTGCTTCGCAAAGTTTGAACAGGTTTGAAATGTGTCGTGTTTTTCTGTGAACAGATAATGTATTTCATTTACTTTACTCTTTTTAAGAAGAAATAATTTCTTCTTCCTCCTTTACTGTGTTAATGTATTGTGGTTTCTTATTTAAACCGTACTGATTTGAAATTGTAAGCAAAATCTTTAAGTCGGCCACTGACTTATCACAGTGATTTACTATACAATTCTGCCAAAATGTCTGCCTGTCTCCTGTTGAGATGTCTTTCCGCCAGCAGAAACTTTTTGTGTAAATAGACCCTGAGACATTTGAGCTACCATTTGTTATAAGAAGATTGCATGCATATGAATGTATGAAGTTAAGAAAAGGCACTAAAAGCCCCCACCCTACTGTACTTAAGGCTCCTGTGTAGCCACTTCCTAATCGCCACAAAACGTCTGCAACTCAGCAAAACCACTAATTTACTTGAAGATTCACTGCTGAGATCCACACAGTGGTGTGTAGACAGGGCCTGTACCACTTCTCTCCTGTAAGTGCCTTCTCTAACATAGAATCAAGTGATTGGCATGGTCTTTAAAATGCAGTGAATTGTCACGTAAACCACCCTGTCGAGCTCGACATGCGCTAATAAGCACACTGCATTAAGGTAACGTGTGACACTGGGGAGCATGCCTGCCAAATCTGACAGCTTTTCTTGTGGCTGTTCTATCCTTGGATATCTAACTTCCTGTAATTATCCTGTTTTTCACCAAACTTGTAAATGTTATGAATTCTATGAGATTTTATGTGTATAAAACATGCATGTAACTTGTAGAATAGGTTGTTTTTATTGAAACCTTTTTGAACATGATAATGAGGATATTTGGCACAAAACATGAATCACAGTTGCACTGAATTCTGTTGCCAAATAGACTTAGTTGTTTGAAGATACACTGACTTTTCTCCCTAAAGAGATAGTTGTTTGCTTTTTTGGTGGCATTGTGTGGAAAACTTTGGAGATGTACTATCTTGCCGTGGACATGCCAGAGTAAAATTTGCTTGAAGAATCTGAGAAATTCTCATAGAAGAGTCAAGCTAACAGTTATTAGGTGTCAGGCCATAAAGTACTTAGAGTCAAGCTAACAGCTAGTCGGAGCAAAGCTAACTGGAACAAATGCTAACAAGTAATCAGAGTTAAGCTAAGTGCTAATAGGAGTCAAGCTAACCAAAACTAATGCTAACAACTATTCAGAGTCAAGTTAATACCTAGTTAAAGTCAAGCTTACAGCTTCTTCAAGTTAAAGCCAACAGCTACTCAGACGTCAAAGCTTCTCAGGCCATATTCCGAGTAACCGTTGACATAAAATAGCTGTTAACTTGACTTCAGTTTTTTTCCTGATTCCCCAAATTGAGATGGGTTTGAGTGCTTTCTACCACAGGTAAGATAGTGACTGTATCCACCTACTCTGCACAACCCCACTTAAAAACGGTCTCTTTAATCTTGCTGTAACAAAACTTACTTCCGGTCATAAATGTTTACAAGAACAACATACTGACCAACATGCTCCCGCTGTTACTAGCATCACTGCCTATGATTCATCAGCAACTGTGAACTTAAGAAAAATAATGTTTTTGTTGTTTGTTGCAGAATAATCGACTGAATAAATAAAAATGTTGGAAAAGTCATGCTGGAGTGTTTTCACCATCCGCTTGCTGTTCATAAGCCAGTCACACACCTACAGTACAAAGTGGAAATGCGATGTAATTCTTAGGAATAAGCACAATAAAGTTATTCTAGCTGACTTATGTCATTCACTTTGATAAATGTAAAGTTTTTTTTTTGTATTTGGACGAGTTATGGATTTTTTATAAACTGTGAAGTTGTGGTTTTATTTGCCAAGTTTTTTTTACACATAGGTTGTTTTTTTTAGCCAAGTGAAATTGTATCTCAGAAAGACTACTAGTGATTCACACAACTGAATCCTCTGTGTAGACATTTTAACAGTGCAGTTCGCTTGGTTGAATTTTACCTGTGCATATGAGGGTGAGGAGGTCGGAACTGTAGGCCGTCATCCTGTGCACTAAATCATTTGCTTCATTAACCTGGTCAGTTGTTTGTAAACTGTAAAATGTATCCTTTCTGTACATTAGATATAAGACACAAATAAATTTGTTCTCACAGTCTCTACGTGTTCTAGATGTTATTTTAAAAACTTATCCTTATAAATTAAAAACTTGCTTAACTGTTTTGAAAATGTTTTATATTTCTTTTTTTTTTCTTTTAACAACAAATACATGTTTTAGAATTAATAAAACGGATTTGAATAGGCAAAGGAAATCCTAGGATTATTTTTCAGGTCATGTCTAAACATTAGAATAGAAACACAAAATCAGCCAAGAAATCAGGAAGAGGATTATTGTCCTCCATAAATATGACTCATTTTTGGATACAATTTCCAGAAACCTCAAGATGCCACATGGATCTGTTCAGACAATTATATGCAAGCATTAGCAGCATTGGAAGGTTCAACCAGACGGAGACAGGTGCTGTGTCTCAGCAATGAACGTCTTTTTGGTCCAAAAGTGCATTTCAATCTTAGAACAGAAGCAAAAGACCTTGTAAAGATGTTGGCTTAAACAGGTAAAGCATGTGCTGTACCAACATGGGCTAAAAGACCACTCAGTGAGGAAGAAGCCATTACAAGATAAAGCAACAAAAATGCAGGTTACAGTTTGCAAATGTGCTTAGGGGATAAACAACTTAACCTTTGGAGACATGTCATGTGGTCTTGAAACTAAACTTGAAGTGTTTGGCCATAATGATCATTTGAAAGAAAAACAGGGAAGCTTGTAAATCTTAGAATATCATCCTAACTATGACATACTGAAATGGAAGGATCATGTGGTGTGGGTGTTCTGCTGCAATCGGGACTGGTGCACTTCACATGATAAATTAAACCATAAGGAAAGAACATTATATAAAAATATTAAAGTAACATCTTAAAACAGACAAACCAGCAGGAAGCCTGGGCACACGTGGGTCTTACAAATAGATAGTGACGCTAATTATAGTGCAAAATTAGTCCCAAAGTGGCTCAAGAACAACAAATATGTTTTTTTTTTTTTTTGGTTGAGAAGAAAACCATATTTTAAAATCTTATTATTCCTTTAAGGGAAAAGGACTGTTCTCCTGCCTATATTAACTTTAAAATTGGTAGCCAATCAAGACCACCACGGGTCAGATTGTTTCCAGGTCCATCAGATCTGGTTACACTAGATGAAGTTATTTTACTGCATTTATGGTCTTAACATATTTTTTCTTTAAATGTACTTTCTATTTTTCATAAAGTATTTTCGATTGCCAACCGTTCCCACAGAGACAAATGAACGGGTCTTGTATTATATTGCATTATAAAACTGTATCTTCAATTTAAAACGTTCAAATCAGTACGTTTTTAGGTAAATGAGCTTACGGAAATACTTTTTTTATATTAGTGGAACCTTCCTCGAAGGCCGCGATAGATATAAAAATATGGTACTGTTCCTTTAAAAACTCCTTAACATGGAAGGTCACGTGTGAGCCTGTCACGTGATAAATGCCTTGAAATATTTCAGTAGTTTGTTTGCTTTTCTCTTGTGTTTGAGACGATACGGTGATAAGAGGACTTTTCTTCATACTACCTTTTGCGTCTGTCTCAACACACATACGAGGTAATGTCGCCATGTTTTATTTTTTTATCGCAGGAAAACAATGCAAGTATTTAACGGCAGCTAGCCACCTACTGCTAGCCACCTATACCGCTAAACTAGATTGATTAGTTTATTTGGATTGCAGAAGCTAACGGTGGATAACTCATCTCAGGTTCATTATTTCGAGAGATCTTCTTAAAGCTGTTCAGCTCATTACCAAGAGTTTTACCAACCAGGATAAAGTCAATAAATTCTTTAATTGATTGGTGTTTTTCAGGTTGTAAGAGGAGTATGCACCAGCACACGGAGCTCTGTCAATAACAGCTGAACTGTTTTTGCCTCTCCGAAGACATCTGGTCATAATGGTAAAGTAGAAACAGAACCTGCAGCGTGTCTTTATTTTATTGCTCTCTGTGTCCCTAATGCAGCTCCTAAACCTAAATGTTTTTTGGTTTTTGGTTTTGTTTTTTTTGGAACATCCACAAGCAAATGCGGATAGCATAGAAAACATCTGAATAGTCCATTGTTTGTCCCTCAGTAGTGCAATTCACATCCCAGTAGCTGCTGTCAGTGTGTAAAAAAAAAATATAACAAAGGAGTACTGCAATACAATACTAAGAATAATACTGTTAATCGTACTTATTTTCATAAATGAAAACTTGATCATGGCAAATATATGATCATTATTTAATATATGCTAATTGTTCAAACCCACTTAATGTAATACATTAAATAATAAGTGCGTAACACATTGTTTATTTCCCACACTGCAAAGTGATAGACCCATTTAATAAATAATAAAATGGCAACACAAAATAACTATCAGTTTCCACAAAAATAAGAAAACTAAAACCTGTATGCAATGAGAAGTTGTATACAAGAATACAGAAATGTAAATCTGCATGCAAAATATAGAAGCTTTCATATTCTGAGGAAGCTGAATGTAAATGGATATTTGGTAAAAGACCAGGCAGACAATTCACAAAACTAACTTTTTCACATGGAAATATATTGGGATCAAAAATAATTTTAAAACAATACTGAACAGGGGCATGTTGGTGTGAGTGGATTATAGAGTTTAACAGCTGCTGAGAGTTTATTCTCATAGTTCCTGTTTGACAATAGCATCAAGAGAAATGGCTTTCCTGCTTTAACATGTAACATTTCTGAACATCTTTCTGTTATTAATAAATTAAACTCAGAATCAGGTTGTTCATTATATATATTTTATACTTCATGCTCTTTTTCTGGCTCTGATAGTGGGTCTGAGAGAAGTTGATGCAGAAGATGGGGTTAGATGGAGACAGATGACTTGCTGGGGCCACCCCTGAAAGGGAAAAGGCGAAAGAAGCAGCAGAATATTGTTTGGAATAGACCTTTTTTTTCTTTATGTGATCCCTTTAACGTGTTATAAAATGATAGCTATGTTGTGCATTTAAAGGGGATGACTTTATGGTAAATCTGGGTTTCAGTGTTGAAATCCGCGTTATCAGCTGGAATGTTTGGAAAGCTGCTGCTCATAGTTGGTTCTTTACTCTGTATCTGAGATAACAGTGTTGGGCTTATTTCCAGAGCACACTTCATCACACATTGCTGAGCGCCATGTTTTCTGCTTATTGTGTTCAGACTCTACAGATGGGAGTCTTGTTTCTGGCTCTGCTTGGCCTGAGCGCTGCACTGATCTGTCCTGATGGAGGCATGTGTGAGGATAAAAACACCTGCTGCAAGAACACCAAGGGAGGTTATGGCTGTTGTCCGCTGCCACATGTGAGCCACTCACTTGTTAAAGTCAATTTACAAGTCGAATCTTTTGTCTATATTGATAAAGTTTGCTATTTGCCTTTTGCACATGCCAAAACAAAGTAGTCCTACTCCTGCACACATGGTTTTCTGCTCCTTTACATCTGTTTGAGCTGCATTTAATTAAACATTTAACCCTTTCTTGAATCCACACCCAGGCGGAGTGCTGTTCAGACCACCTCCACTGCTGCTACGAGGGGACGGTGTGCGATCTGATCCATCAGAAATGTGTTAATAAAACTGTTTCACTTCCATGGATGAGGCGACTTCCAACGAAGCAGAGATCGTCCACCTCTCAGGTAACAGAACGTTGTAGTAATGTTCTCATGTTCTGTTTTTTTTGTGTCCTCTCTGATCCTCTGGATCGTTCTTATAGGCACCAATTGTTGCCTTTGACCGTAATGTGGTTTAGGGCTGCAACTAATGATTATTTTGCTAAATGATTAATCTGTCGACAATTTTTTTTTTTTAATTAATCGATTAATAATCTGATAGCAAAAGGTGCTTAAAAGGATTTTTTTTTTTTTACAGAATTTAAACCAGGAGAACTTGAACTATGCCACTTGAGGAGTTCTGGATATAGCATATTTACAGACAAAGAAGGTTTTTCATCTAAAATGCAAGTTTTATATATATTTTTGTACAATTGTAGCCTAATTATTGCTGAGTGGGTTGTTCTTTTAGCAAATTGCATGTTTTAGTCTGTTTAGTCTAGTTAACTATTATTAGATTACTAAATATCGTTGACGATAACATTGTTGACCTACACTGGCTGTTTGGTCCTTATGTTTCATTATCTCCAGGTGTGTTTTTGTTTTTTATTTTTTTTTAAACCAAAGGACTGTGTTCACATCTGAAATAACTGAGCCAACACTATTAACGTGACTGTTAAGTGCTTAAGTTTTAGTCCAGCTACAATGTTTCCCTAGGGGTGTCCTTGGATAACCAAGGGGCGTATTTCCCCTCTGACAGCCAAGCCGGGTCAAAACTTCTCATCCGGTGATATCGGCTTTTGCTGCTTGTAAAGGGGCGGGGCCTGAAGCCCTTGGGCTATTTTTTTGTAGTTGGATACGGAGTAGGAGAGTTATGTCTGCTATCTTCACAACTCTAGGAGCTTTAAAAAAAACAGATATTTTAGCTTGTTTTGCAGCTGGTTGTGACAGCTTTTTCAGCGAGCTCCGTGTCTACTGGCACATGAGGCTATATCTCATTATAAAAAGCTATCAGTCAGGATAATTGTGCAAAAAGAATTTCCAGCATTATATATGCATCATAACAAAGTGAAGGCAGTCTTCAATAACAGGAGAAAATATAAGAGTGACATCAAAAAACCTGGATGGTCTCTAAAACTGATTATGAAAATGAGATGTAAATTGGTCGGGGAGACTGCCAAGACAACCATGGTCAAGGGGTTCTAGAGATTTTGAACTAGTTTTGCTGGTGTTCTACATGTGACGGTCCATAGGAGAATCTCACATACTCTCCAAATATATGGACAAATGTGTGGGGTACTAAGACAGATTTATTTTCCCACAAAGAAAGTCATCGAGGGCTGGCTAAAAATAACTAATACATTGCGGGAGAACGTGTAACTGTCTGATTAAACCATACCTGAACAATTGGGCCGTAAGTCCAAAAGGTATGTTTAGTCCAAAAACAAAACTGCGTATAACTAAAAGAATCATATTCACAGTGAAAGTCTGGGGTGGCAGCATTGGATTTTTATTGGTCTCACAAATTGGAGTTTTTCAGTTGTACAGAATAAATGTCACATTAAAGGTGAGAGTTTTGAAATCGTTTTGCAAAGTCTTCTAATGTTTGTGTATACTCTTGATGGATACTGTCTTTGTGCTGTATGGGAACAAAAAGTCCTTAATAGTCTGCTGCTGTAATATTATTAATTGAATGTTATTATTTCACCAACAGAAGATGGAGCATGCTTTATTCTGCTCAATGCTGGTCGAGTTTCTGTAATGTGTAATAAGTAACGTTTGTTCTCATGTTTCTGTGGTTCGTGTGATGGTTTCAGCTTGTCGGCCAACCGAAGGCGGTTATGTGTCCAGACCACGAGTCCGAGTGTCCAGATGACACCACTTGCTGCCAGCTTTACAATTCCTCCTGGGGCTGCTGTCCTTTGCCTAAGGTAAAGAAATCTGTGCTTGAACTCACTTTCAGGTAAAATCTCTATTCAAACACTAACCTCCATCTTTCATTGGTATAATCATGTTCAATGATCTGATGAGCAGCTTTTATTCTCCTATGTCTGCTGCGTTAAGAGGCAAGTTGCTGTTTTATTGCAGTCTTGAGCTGGAAGTATTGAAAGGGAGGTGACCTGGTTTGATATATTGCAAACAGTGTTGTATACTGATTTAGGACATAAAAAGCATTATCTATCAAATTTTGAGGTGGAAAACACAGAATTTTGGTTTAATTGTTTTGTATATTTGTACTTTCTGCTGTTCAGGATGTCTTCAACTAAAGCGTTGTTTGTCATTATCAGGAATTATTTTCTTCTCTCTGCAGGCAGTTTGTTGTGAGGATAAACGCCACTGTTGTCCCGAGGGATCAAAGTGCGATCTCTTCCTTTTAAAGTGTGTTTCTTCGTCGCTGGAGTCCTTCCCAATGCTGGAAAAACTACCAGCCAAAACATCACAAAATAAGCCAGGTTGTTGTTTTCTCATGTAAATTGAAAGCCTCAGACATGAGTTTTAAACCAGGGTAGTGAATTCATAATAGAAATATGTCTTAGTAATTTAATGAGGGGAGGGAGGGGGGACTTCACTGAAATAAACATGTTTGATTCTCTGACCTTGATGCTTTTTGTAGTTTCTGATGCAGTCGCAGTGATTTGTCCTGGTGGGAAAAGCAGCTGTCCTGATTCTTTCACATGCTGCCTGCTGACCAGCGGAGAATACGGCTGCTGCCCTCACCCAGAGGTACGTGTTAAAACAGTTTGTCAGTGAGGCACCGCACCATTTAAATCCCGCGGTAAGCTTGCGTTTACCCATCATGGGCAAAAATGTTATATTAATTGTGGGCTTTGAAATGTTTTGTTTAAAGTTTATGGTACCTTGACGAATGATTATGTACTGTACAGCCCCAATGACTTTTAAAAACGGATTTTTTTGACGATTTTTTTTCAAATCAATTTTACAGGCTCAAAAATATACTACTTTTTAAATTAGAGCTGCTAAAGTATTTAGAATGTCTTTTAGTTATTGATTAGACAATCTAAGAAAGACTGCCATCATGGTGTCGAAATATAAGACGGCTGTTTATTACTGTTAAGGAGATGACCGTTTGAAAGTATAGTTTTTATGATAAAGTTCTAGAGGAGTATGTCTATTAAGCAGCAGCAGCAGCAGCATGCAGGCTAGATAATGGAGCCCATATCCTTGCTAATTAACAAATGAAGATCGGCCAATTAAATGCAATAATATTAATTGTCTACTAAATTCAGCAGGTGTTTATCCAGTATTTCACCTCGGTCTCCACCACTGCGTTAGTCTGATTTGAAATTAAAAAACAAATACAACTAGATTTTTAATTATTTGTATTTCCAAATTTATTCTCTTTAAAAAAAAAATCAAAAAGTTTCTTCCTTAGACTTAATTCAATTGTTATATGTTTATAGCACCGATTCACAAGACGTCGTCTTGAGGCACTTTACAAAGTCAATTCAATCAAATCATATGTAAATGCATTCAAATGAATCCTAGTTATCAAAAATGCAGTCAAATTCTGTTTATTATTCAAATTTGCTAAAAGAATTTCTATCTAAGGAAAGAGTAGATTGCATCCAGTCAGTGACTTGCAGTATTCACTCCTCCTGGATGAGCATGTAGAGACAGTGGACAGTCACTGGCGTTGACTTTGCAGCAATCCTTCATACTGAGCATGCATGTAGCAACAGTGGAGAGGAAAAACTCCCTTTTAACAGGAAGAAACCTCCAGCAGAACCAGGCTCAGTGTGAGCGGTCATCTGCCACGACCAACTGGGTATTTGACAGAATGGAGCATACGCACAAAAAGAACACAGAAGCACCGATCCAGGAGTACTTTCTATGGGAAAGAAAAGTACAACGTTAATGGTAGTAGTAGCTCCTTTAGTGGCTTCATCTAGGAGAGAAAAACAGTTAACCACATAAAGTTTGAGCCAGTTTTCAACTCTACAGTATGAAAGAGCGTGCATGCAGTTAGTCACAGCCAAGGGCGTAACTTTAGGTCTAGCATTGGGGGGGTTAAGCTCTCAGCCTAGTTGTTTATTTATGGAATCATTTACATTTGTGAAAGCACTCAGGCTAATTTCATCTTCCTGTTTTAGAAATTAATTCTAATGCTTTTACTGTGATTTACATAACTTTCCTGTTTTCTTTGTATTTACTCTGCAGTTTTTCTGTTCCACATCAGTTCAGCAATTAATAAAAGGCTTACTTTTACTTCATCTTTTTTCTAACACAGAAACAAATATTTAACATTTTTAGAGCACCTTCATATTCATGAAAGCTGCATTGTGTTGTTTCGTGGGTTTGGAATGGATTAATTGCATTCAGTTCATTTCAATGAGGAGCGTGGATTCCACGTATGAATAATTCCAGTTTAGAGCTCCATCATGGAACAAATTAACTTATAAAGTCGAGGCACCACCAGGGGCGTTTTTAGGGTCTGAACCATTGGGGTCTTTGTGATATTTAGAAAAAACAAAAGTTTTTCTTAAACTCAGAGAAACTGTGTTTATTGTGGCTCAAATAAATGTGCTTTTTTTCTCATCTATGAACATAACTTTTTAAAAAATCTTAAAATTTTCCACCCCTTAGGCTCCATTTTCATAATTTCTTTGATTTTCTTAGATTTTAATGGAATGGTAAGACCCTAAAAACACATTTTTCTTTCTGTACAAACACACTTTCTATAGAGAAAAAGGTGTTTAAAATAGAACTTGGAGCCTCATCCTGGACCTCTCATCTTTTGTCCTGTTATCAGTACTAATATTACAGTTATTAATAAATGTATACATAAAGTGGTATGTATGTATTACATTGAGGAAAACTGTGTTATTCAAACTGTATTATTCAGAAAAAAGAAAATGGTTAACTAATTAATGGTCTACCTGTGATTACCTATTATATAATTCTCATTAATTCTGCACCTTTTTAAACAACCCAAAGCTGTATGCTTAGGATCAAAAGATATGAAAGAGAAGAGGGAGGCTTACTTTTGTTCTTTCTACTCTCTTACTGGAACCAGGAGATATTTTCCTGGTTTATTGAGCAACACCTGTTTCTGTCTACATGTAGAACTGGACTATAGGACCGGCTGCAGCCATGAGATGCAATGTGTTGATCTGAAGGACCTTTTAATGTGTTTAGCTACTTTAGGATTACATGATTTGATTTTTTCATATCATGATGCAGATCCAGCTAGAAACTCACAGAGAGGTTTCCTACTGTTTTCTATCACGGCCAGGCCATTTAACTTTAACTGTAGCATTGGTCAAAGTTCCTCCTCATGAACCCTGATGATGCTAATTAGTGAACCTCCATCTCATGTCTTGCTGGGTGAATCGGTGATTAGCGCTAGCTTAGAATTAGCCCATTCTGAGCCAGCTCGCAGGTTAAACGCTAACTTCAGACTGGGTTAAGCCGCTCTCCTTCCACCTCTTTCTGGGGCACACACCCACCAGGCTCTCTGGTTGCCTCCACAGCTGCTCTGAAATGAGCGGTCTCCCCTATTGTAGCCCTGTTTGATGTGCTTAGTGTAACTTTTTGGGTGATTAATGAAGCAGGCCAACGCTCTTGGACTGAACAGCCGTTCTGGATTTCTCCAGAATGGACAAATTGCCAGTCCGCCTGAGCCTGTGCTCGTAGTTGTGCGGTAGCGCAAATCACCCCTTTTTGTCTTCTGTTTCTTTAGACTCATTGTCTGATTAGGTGGAGTGAGCAGTGATTATGTTGGGATTATGATTATTGATTGAGTAATATTTAGCAATAATTATAATTAAAAATCATAATTTGAGAAAATTAATTTCTTAACCAAAAATCCTCATTTATGAATCGAAACCAGAGATGTCTTCTGGTGTTGTAATTGTGGCTCAACGCCTTTTGATAATTACAACCGTTAAATACTCAGTAATAATTGATAACTATTACCAGATATGTCACTGTTTAATCAACCGTTTATACCGAAACGTGTGGAACTTTAACCTTATTTTGACTGACAAATCACTCCTGCTCAAAATAAACACAAACGACTTCTCTTAATCTACGTGACATTTAGTAAATCAACAGCCTGATACAATCCGCTATCCGATTCAATAATCTTCACCTAATCAAGCATGCAAAGTTCTACACAAAAGGATAAAATATCTAACTAAACAAAATAAACAAAACAGCAGTGGGTGTGTATGAGATCAAACCGGCAGTTATGGCAAAATAAAAAGGGAATATGGTTGAACGAAGCTTTTAGAGCGCAGCCCGCCAGAAAGTGTAGCTCAGTGAGGTACAGGCAGTCTTAAAACTTCCCCCACCGCTGGGGATGTTCGAGAACACAAAGGGTTATAAAACTTTTGGCGGCAACTCATAAAACATGAAGTTGAAGACAAAGAAAATGGTTGATTTTCACCACAAGGTTATCATAGCAGTCCAGTTTCACAGCGCACCTGCTCTCAGGTGTCCGCATAGTAAAAGCACAATCTTGCGAGACTCGGCGGCCTCAGAAAACAACACTAATCACGTTTCAACAGAACAATGGCATGCACATACAATTCAGAACACATTAGACTCTAAGTGGCGATTCTACATCGCACTAAAACCTACTCTACCCTGCCCACGCTATTCCTAATAAAGAAATAAAAATAAAAGGTGGATTTTACTTGTCGTCTCCTCTGAGCAGAGGGAGAGTGAGGGGGGGTGAAGAGACCCACGCGTCCGCGGGTACTCAGCAAAGCAGTCAGTTTCCTTCCTTTGTGGCCTCCGTGGCAGAAAGGTAAAAAAATTATGACGGACCGCCACTAGTCGACTGGTACGAAACAAGGAGGGAAAATTGCGTCTCCTTGAAACTCCGTGGTTTTTTGGTTACGTGTTAAATCCACGTCTTCGATCGATAAGGTTGAAAACTTAAAAGCCTTCTTATTCCTGTAAGCTTAATTCGCTTAGTTTCTCGTTGGCCAACGAAGGAGAATGAATAAAATCCACGTGGGACTTTTCCCAGAGGGATGCGCTTCAGTTGCTGCTCCGGTTTCCATTGTGAAAAGCAAAACTTTAAAGGGTCCACCTTCCTATATTACCTCCTGTGACGTCAGACTAGGGACGGCCCCGTCATATCAGCCGCAGTGCCCGCCTCGATTTGTAGTGGCGGACTATACTGGGATACAAAATGGCCGATGACGTCGGAAGGCCTGGTGGTGTCCAGCAATGTGTAAATGGTCCAATATTCAGCAAACAAGTGGTCCAACAATTATATGGAACACTATAGAAACAAATCTGATTGTTTTTAAATAAAAATGTGAAGTCTGTCATTTGAGGCCCCAATACATATTTTGAACAGACATTTACTCTGTTCTGGAGGGTTCTTGGAGCTTCAGCCCCGGATGTCCAGTTGACGGGTCTAACAAAGCACCCGGGTACCACTGTATTTCGAAGCTAGTCTACATGCACCACCATTCAGTGTGTCTGCGTGTACAGGCATGTGCAAGCGGCATAGAGAAAACTAACTTAACAATACATATATATTTACCTCATTAAGATTTCTGCTCTTCAGACAAGGTGTTGTTGTCAACCAACAGCAAATAATTGTTGTCTCTCCACTTTTTTGAGAGTACAACCACTCTCACCAACAACTGAATCAAAAGTACAGCGAACAGAGAACGCTTGGTGGAGAAAGCGGGTTGGGTGATACCACGTTTTTGGGAGGAGGAGGGGAGGTTACATTACCAGATGATGATGATGATGCTATTTTGCTGGCAAAAGAAAAGAAAATCAAATTACGCCCTTGGTCGCAGCAAAAGCTCAGCCAATAGCTAGGGTTAGACACTGAAAGACAGTGCCAAGTGAATCATTTGTAGAAGGAGAACATTAAGCTGTTGGCAGCAACTTAACCTTCACGTGTTCTTCCTCCTTCTCATTGTATTCCTTCTTTCTTTCTTCCTTGTGCCCTTACAGCTTTTACTCCTTGACCTACCTTCTTTCTTTTTTCCTTCTATACAAGTATGCATTTCTATCCTTGTCGTCTTTATGTTTTAGTCCTTCCTGATTTGTCTTACCTTCATGACCTCCTTGTTTCCTTCCTTCTTTCAGTGGTCCCACCTCCATGCCTTACTATTCTTTGCTGCTTTTTATATCCCTTCCTTCCTTGCTTTTTTGCTTCCCTTCTTTCTTTCCTTCCATGTGTCCTGTCTTTTTTCTGTTTCCTCCTTCTTTTATGCTTAAATTCCTTCCTTGTATTCTTCCCTATTTTGTTCCATGTGTCTTTTTCTCCCTTCTTCCTCTTGTTAGTATTCCTCCCTTCACATTATCCTCTTCTTTCTTGCCTCCTGGTTTCCTTGTCCCTGTTTTACTTTTGTTCTTGTGCCTACATTACTTCTTATATTCTTCCTTTCTTGTGTCCTTTTTTCTCATTATTTCTTGTTCCTTTCTCCCTCTTTTCCCTCCTTCTGTCCTTACCTTGTCGCTTCTTCCTTCTTTCCTTGTTTTCATTTTTCCTTGTCCTACCTTTTTTCCTTTTGTACATCCTTGTGTCGTTTCTTCCTTCCGTGTTTACCTGGCGTTCGTTTGTCTTCTACTTCCCATGTGTCCTTACTTTTTTCCTTCCTTTTCTGTATCCTTCCTTCTCTTGTTCCTTTTGTCCTTTACCCCTGCCTCTCTTATGTCCCTCTTTGTGTCTGTCCTTAAGTGCTTCCTCCTTTTCTTTCTTGGTTCCTACATTCCTGTTTTAAAACAGTGTTTTTTTTCTACTTGTGTCCTATTACTTTTTTTTTCCTTTTTATTCCTTGTGTCCTTCTTTTCTTCGGTCAACTTCAACCTCCCTTGCTGCCTAATTCCTATAAAAAAAAACACGTGGAAATGGCGAAAATGCATCTGAGTTCTGGCTTTAAATGTTCTGTCAAAGGGGCGATTATTGAAATTATATTTTAAGACCATTCTGGAGAAGGAATCCTGACAATGAGCCTCAGCAAAATGCATTCATTAGCTGTAATACGTTACTTTCAGAGTGGGTCACAGAGCAGCAGCATCCACAGACGGCAAAAATCCAGCACACTATAATTATGTTCCTTGTTAATTAAAAAGTTTTCTATCACCAGACACAGAATCAGATTAAGCTACAACCAGATGGCTGGTAGCTTTGAACAGAGATGGTTTGCACACTGAAACGAAGGTACAAATATCATATCTTAATTAAAAAGTGGTATTTTTTTACATTTGAACTTTGTTGTGCAGTTGGTTTTAGATGAGGAGAAACGTCAAACCTCAACCTTTCACCACTGTAGGCTGTAAAACTGAATGAATGTCTTTTTTCTTCTCACTCTGTGCTTTTGTTGTAATGCAATCTGTTTTTTGTTTTTTTTATTTATGCTTCATCATATGAAGGCCACTTGTTGCAACGATCATCTCCACTGTTGTCCAAGCAACACAACATGTGACCTGGAACGTGGGGTCTGTAAGTCTGGAGAGGCCGACCTGCCGCTGACGAAGAAGATTCCTGCTGTGTCCAGAAACGGTAATCTCTCATTACTGTGAAAAAGATGGATTGAGATTTATTTGTGCTGTGCCAGTAGACTTGAGTTTTAAAGAGAGTGAAGAAAATTCTTCAAGTAAAGACTTTTAACTTTGATCCTTAGAAGTAGAGTGTCCAGATAAGAAATCGTTCTGTCTTGATCTGATGACGTGTTGCCAGATGACCAACGGATCGTTCGGCTGCTGTCCTATGCCAAACGTGAGCATTGCACACTAACCTGAAGGAACATGATGCTTTTTTATGTTGTAATAAAACTGCCTTTTAATAGGTAGCACCAAGATAGAATGATTTGAAATACAGTTGGGTATGATTTGGTATAATCCTCGCTATGTTTCCTTTGCTCTGTTTAAATAACTATAATAAATATAATTGTAGCTGAAAGGGTGAGTGTTAAGGTTGCACCCTGTTGTCTTGCAGGCTGTCTGCTGTTCAGATCACATCCACTGCTGCCCTTCAGGTACAAAGTGCGACATCCAACACAGCGCCTGTGTGTCAGTCCAGGAAAACGCTCCTGTATCCATCAGGATACTCCGTACCGCGGCAGAACAGGCACCCACGCAGAGCACAGGTCAGCAAAGAGGTCGTTGTTACAGGAGACTGAACTTGTATGTCAGGTATTGATCCTGTAAGCTTGTGTCCAACTTAGAACGTCAATAATAAATATCTATTTAAAAGTTAATTATTTATTTTCTTACCAAATTTAGGTAATTTTGTTTGGCTATTAGCCAAATAATTTCATGAAATATTAGCTTACTTTTGAAATTGTAAAGTTTGTTTGTAAAAATCAACCAAGGTTCACAACATGTACAAACTCATCTGAGTGAACTTGATTTGCTCTTTAACAATTAAATTCAACAAACATTGAACATAACAGACAAAAATGCGCTGGAGGTTTGTTGGTAGTTTAAAATCCAGCCACAAATGAATGAATTGTAAGATTATCTACGAGATTATGCGTAGAGAAGTATGTCCCAAACTTTTATCTGATTTTTGCCAAAACTCAAAACGAAGCACAGCAAACATCTTTGTTTCGTTGATGCACATGCAGGCCAAATATTTGTGAATTTCAGTTTTGGATCAGTTTTATGAGCATCTCTATCAGCATTGCATTGGGATGGTTGCAGAAACAATAATGAGAAAATCTGTGTATTCTATGTAGAAGAGGTAAGATGTGTTGCCTGATGATGCAAGAACCTACCCCTATGAAACAAGTTTTAATATGACTAAAATCACACACAGGTGTATAACATCAGGTGAACATAATGATAACAAGATTACCATACTAATAATAATTAAGGTCCTCTAGTTTCTACATCTGCCAACATGCCGGGGTCTGGCCGTCCAAGCAAGTTCACCCTAAAAGCAGAATACACAAGTTCAGATTTCATAGGAGGTGTGCGCTCTAAAAACATGAAGGTCCGACTAAGATTTGCCAGAGAGAATGAAGGCAAAGACCCGGACGTCTGGAATAATGTTCTTCAGACAGATAAGTTTTAAATGCAATCATTAGTGTAAACTAAATGCAGCACTCCAGGACAGCAACCTCATACCAACTGTGAAGCATGGAGGTGAAAGTGGCATGGTATGGGGTTGATTTGCTGCAACAGAAACTGGCCAGCTCACCATCAGAGAATCCACCATAAATTTTACCATGTTTCAAAAGGCTACTTGAGGAAAATGTGGGTCCATATCTTAAAATGTTTAAAGTTAAAGCAGATCTGGACGCTGCAACATGACAATGGCACTTTCTGGCGTATGCTTAATAAATCTAAAGGTTGCAAGAAAACTTAATGATTCCTAAGATGCCTCTCTTTGCTGCAATGGAAAATATATGCTAAAATATTAAGGTTCTGTTTGTCTTTTAGTCCACGCTGTTCCCTGTAATGCCTCTGTGGCCTGCGACGTTGGAAACACCTGCTGTAAATCGCTAAAAGGAGAGTGGGCTTGTTGTCCTTTACCTCAGGTACTGTCAGGCTGCCGGTTTGTCAGATGGTTTTATCTGTTTCAGCCACTCGGTTACTCACCAAATTAGCTTTTGGTGTCATTTTGCTGTGAATTTAAATGAACATAATCTCTTCAATTGAGTCATGTTAAAATACAAACTTTTAATTTAGCTATAGAACATTTGTATGGAGATCCAGCTTTCCTGCATAAAATCACATGCTTCACTCCCTTTTTCTTCTATAATGGCCTTGTAATGCAGACCAATCAGCTTTTGCTTCATCGCTCCTCTCTGCAGGCCGTGTGCTGTAAGGACCACCTGCACTGCTGTCCGAATGGCACGGTCTGTAACCTGGCAGCCTCCATGTGCGACCATCCCTCAGGCCCAGCACTGATGCCTCTGCTTCCCATCACACCCATCTTTCATCTGCCGGCAGAAAACAGCAAGTGTGATGAGTCCACGTCGTGTCCCGGAGAAGCTACCTGCTGCAAGACCGCAAGCGGGGAGTGGGCCTGCTGTCCTCTGCTGAAGGTAGATATCCAGACCGCAGACTGGTTTTCTCCTCCGCAATTTACAGGACTGTGCAAAACCTTTAAACTACACCTGATTCCTTTATGCTTCCTTTCAAAACAGTGAGATGTTCTTGTAATAATCTTAGTGATCTTGATGAGCAGTTCCCCAGGCTTTCTCAAGTTCTTTCTAGTTTTTCTTTGGACTTCGCCTGCTCGTTCTCTCAATTTTGTCCATCAAACTGTTTTTTTCTTTTGTGTATTTCATATATTTAGCTAATGAATCCATCCATCTGTCTGCCACTAATGAGTGTCAAGCTGTTCATCCATTTATTTGCCATTCTGTCCATCCATCTATCAGTTCATCTATGTATCCATCTACCTTCTCATTTGTCCGTCTGTCTATCCATCTGTGTTTTCATCTATCCACCCATACATCTGTCAGTCTGTCCATCCATTTATCCGTCCATCTATCGTCCACTTTTCATTTTGTCCATTCACCAGTTTTGTCCACAATTTTGTCTGGCCGGCCGTCAATCAATCTGTTTGTCCATCTACCTATCTGCCGATCTATTTTGGTCAATTCATTCGTCTTCCTTCCTGACATTGTGTTTTTGAAGGTTACTTCCATCTTCACCACGGTAGAAACATTTGCCATAAATTCACTGTCAACCTTTTCATTTGCATTTGAAGTGGGTGAAAAACTGGGAGATCTGGAAAAGTATTAAAACTTTGGAATGACAAATGATTTAGATTTACACGATTTTTATGTCTTTTACTCAGTTTTCAGGCCAATATCTGTCAAATATTCAAACTTTAGAGATGGAAATTAATAGACCTTCAGAAAGCTTAAAGAACTGCTTTAAATGATTAGAAGAAAGCCTGGCTGCTTGAAACTAAATTTTTAAGAAATCAGGACTGGACCATGAAACACTTTTCACACTAATATGGGTTAAAAGTAAACATCAGGATAAAAGACGATTAAATCAAGCTGAGGTTTTTTTTTTGTTTGTTTTTTTTTAATCAGCCCAAGGTTTAAGTTGCATCAAACAAGCAAAGCGACTGAAATAAAAAAAAACAAACCGAGTAATTTGTGTATCTTGTAGGCTGTTTGTTGTGACGATCACATCCACTGCTGTCCTCACGGCATGGTTTGCAACTTGAAGGCTGAAACATGTGATGACTCTTCTGGTGTCTTACTGCCGCTGCCATTGCTGACCAAAGTTCCTGCTCTGACCAGTCGAGCTCGGCAGGAGAAAGTCATGTGTGACACTCAGACTAGCTGCCCTAAAGACACGACCTGCTGTTTCATGGAGAGGACCCACAAATGGGGCTGCTGCCCTCTGCCGGAGGTAGGAAACTGTTGGTTTATATAAACCGTATGATCAGGACGGCAAATAAAAGTTGTTGTTTTTCAGGCAGTATGTTGTAAAGATGGAAACCACTGCTGCCCCAGCGGACACACTTGCGACCCCCACCGGTCCTCCTGCTCCAGGGGCCCTCACCGTATTCCCTGGTTCACCAAACTGGGCGCTTTGACTGAGCCGAGTACATTGACCGATGTTAAATGTGACGACAAAAGCAGCTGCGCTTCAGGAATGACCTGCTGCAAGCTGCCAAGTGGAGAGTGGGGCTGCTGCCCATTGGTGAAGGTTTGAGCTCCTTTGGCTTTACATCAACTCTGATAAGAATGAAAACTGTTTAGCTGACTTGAGGTCTAACCAGTAAGATATTTCTTATTCTCTACAGGCGGTTTGCTGCACCGACCATGAGCACTGCTGTCCTCAAGGCTACACGTGCAACATGCAAACAGCAACATGTGAGAAGAAGGGCTACGATCTGCAACTCGCTGTCCCCCTTCTGAGTAAAGTGGTACAGTCTGAGTTGAGAGAGGCAGAGGAGGATACAGATGTACCATGTGACAGCACAGGGCTCTTTCACTGCCCCAAAAAGTTTACCTGCTGTAAGATTTCGGCTACGGAGTGGAGCTGCTGTCCCTCGGCCATGGTATGTTCATTGTGTCTCAGTGTCTTGCAGTGACACATTTTGAATGGAAAGAAATGGAGAGAACCCAAACTCAAAGTGAGGGGCATAAATGAGTCAAACAATCCAAAAATGAAGGCGTGGTTCCTTCATTGTTAGGAAAACTATAACATTTAATGAACACATTTTCCAAGTCTAATAGAGAGAGGAAGTGATTTGTATTTTCAACCTTCATTTCTTGTCACATTGACTAATAGTTGTTTTAGTTGAGCCATGCTTTCTTTCATTGTTCCATTTATACGTCTCTTCATTTCTTCCATTTGTGCGTCCCTAATGCTATATATTCTTTCTTCCATTCATACATGCTATCTCATTCCCGTTCCCCATCTGGCCACTCGTTCATCCATTTGTCTGCTGGTCCATCCACTATCTGTCCATAGTAGGGCTGCAACAAGCAATTATTTTGCTAATCGATTAATCTGTCAACTATTTTTTTTTTCGGTTAATAATATGATAGCAAAAGGTGCTTAATAGGAGATTTTTTTTTAGAGAATTTGAACCAGGTGAAGCTAAAACTATCCCACTTGATGAGTTATGGATAGAGCCCCCTTGTCCGTCCGTCCGTCCACTCACTGTTTGTCCAGTCAGCCGTCAGGCTGTGCATATGTCGGTCTGTTCATCTGTTCGCTCACTTGTCTCTCCTTTTTAAAATCTATGGATCACTGTGGGACAGGATCTTACTAATATTTGCAATATTGCAGCAGTGAAATAAAGAAATCCTCAAAACTTGTTTTAATATAGGAGTTTAATGACATGTCCTGGTCAAAATAACCCAAAGTTTCTTTACATTTTTACTGCAGGCCAATTTATGCCTTATGGAATAAGTGACTAATTAAGCAGCTTGTTTCCAAATAGTTCCTAAAACAGTAACTTCTGTCTTTTGAGTTTACAAGCATATAGGTCATCCAGGTGTTCATGTCTTGAAAACATGCTGGTTTTCTTAACGGATCGGATTTATTAGGATTTCTGAATAACTATAGCAGAATTTCCTCTCATTTATCCTATGTTGTCTGATAATTGTAACGAGTGGAAGCATGTATACAGTAAAATAAATGGGGCCATGCATGAAGTCTTGTTGTACACCATAACTAACTCTAGTAGATCTGTCATTCAACATAAACAAACTGGAATCTGTGAGATATACTGTATATTTTATTTCTACTGAGCCTGATTTAAAACAAGGAAAAAAAATTAGACAGGTTTGGTCAACGCAAATATTAACTTTAACCCCTGAAGCATCCTGGTAATCTATATAACCAATGCCTCAAATATCAGTGACTGCTTGTTATCATGTTCACCATTTGGCCAAAAACGACAAATCAGTCCACTTTAATCTCAGTAACTCCTTTTGATGAAAAGCAGCTTTTCCTAAAATGTCTTTTTGTTTTCCAGGCTAAATGCTGTGCAGACGCAAAGCACTGCTGTCCCATTGGGTACTCATGTGACCTGAAGGCTGGAGGTTGCACTCGGCAGAGCAGGCTGACCTGGGATTATTTGTTAGGGAGCAGACATGGAGACGTTACCCGTCATGAACTCTAATCTGGCAGAATCACAGTGATATGCATCCATGAATCCTTTTCATCAATCCGTCGCTTATGTTGCTGAGGACGGGGTGGGATTCATCTTGGCGTCCTATTTGACGCTTCTGAAGTGGAGTTTTTTGTGTTACTGGCTGTAGCGATAGGGAAGAAGTTTTGCTGTGTGTGCTGACCTTGTTATCGAGGTACAGTGTAGCAAGCCTCTATCGATCCAAACTTTTGATTTTCTGCACCATTTCTGTAATTCACTCCAGATGTAGAATAGGTTATCTGCAACATTAAGAGGGAATGCAGCAAACTCACATTTCACAATTAGCTAGCGTTCAACACAACTATCTTAACTGTCTGCATCAACCACACTAGGCAGACAAAATTAAATCACCACAATTAGTTAAATTTGAAGTGTTTATGTTTTTCTTTTATACACATTCAAGAGGCTAGAATGAGAATACAATGTATTACAAATAAAGAATAAACAGAAAACTTGGACAGATCAGGTAAAATGTCCAAATATTTTTCTGATAAGAAATTTTTGTTTGGATCTGAAAAGCTACAGTTGAAAGCATGTACATAATTTTAAAAAGCATGGCTAAATTTACCTTATAGTCAGTCTTTATGACCCAAAAGTTCTGTTCAGACACTATCAGGAATTAATGTTCAAAAATACCCCAACATACCCCAACCTGTTTGAATCACAAACCACGCAGCGGCCATCAGCTTTCTTCTGTGTCCAGCCTGTTGGCTCTTAATGTCTAATTTTAACACTGTGTTCATGTTGGGCGTTTTTTCTTTCTCTTCTGGTTTTTACATTTTTCATAGCAAACCCCAAAAAGGTAATTGGATTGGTTAAGTCAAAGTTGCTCTAACTAAGCAGGAGATGGCAGAAAATCCCTCAAATCAGCAATATGCAAAATTAATGACTGAATGCAGAAATTTCAATCATTCATTTTCCTTCAAATTTCTAATTGTTCACTGTGAAGTGGGGATTTCTGGCTATGAGAAATTAGACTTAATGTACATGTGTGTTTTTAAATTTGTTTCAGGCAGCCCATAATTGTTTGAATTGTTGTTTTTTAGTTTTTTTTCTGTTGAAAACTTGATAAAAGGAATATAAAAGAATAAGGTGTGCCTTATTTTAAAACTGTAAGTTTTTGGTTTGAGTTTATCAGAAAATCTTTTCTTTTAACACAATCTGTAATGAGAGTCTAGTTTATAAACCTCTAAGGCTTAAACAAATGTTTTTCCAAGTAGTGCTTTACAATGCTTGATTCTAAGGTAATTATATAATCTTTTTTATTATTATTTAATAATAGTTGCCACTCTTGTTGGCATAAATTCAAAAATATTAGGGGTTATTTTGCTCAAAACATTTTTATGATTTTTTTTTTTAATAAAAATACACAAGAAAACGTGATCTCGAAGGACATCTTAAACAGTTTAAACAACATTTACATGCACTATAAAATGACACGAAGCCTTTCTTTTTTCTTGCTTTCTTGCATTAAATCTGACAAAACCTTTCCTGTTTGGTTTACTTAGCTTCACCAAAATGAAAAAATATATATTTGCTCAATAGCATAATAAGGGAGGGAATTTTTAGAGGATCCTGTTTTACTTTCTTCCAATTTAGAAGTTACCTTTAGTATTTGTTAGAACTGCTTGAATTGGGTCAGATGTTTTGGGTTTCTTTTCTCGTTTATAACGGTTTGTTGTAATTTTGGCCCATTCCTCCAGACAGAAAAGATGTAACTGAGTCAGGGTTACAGGCTGCCTTCTTTTCACACACACCTATTGGCCAAAAGTAAATATTTTTAAATATTGGATGAATGGAATGTAGTACTAGCAGTAATGAATCAAAGCATTAATATAAATACACAATAATGGTAAATTAGAGAATTTACATGTAAGAAATGTAAAACAGAGAATTTCAAACTTCATCCTTCACAATTACCACATTTCAAAATTATTCATTTATGTGTTATATAATATCCTGCAATTTAATTCCTTTGACCAAAGTGTTGTACCCATTGAGTTTTCATTTAAACTGACTGAGCCAATCTGTTAAGGTTGACTTCAACTGGAAATTATAACTGAAATGTACCAGTAACAATACACCGAATTAACCGACTATTTTCTGTTTTTGACCAGTTTTCTTAAACGGTGACAGAAAAATCTGAAAGCCATCTGTCAAAAAGCAAAATAACAATGATGGTGTTGATAAAAGAGGTGAAAAAAGAACTGATGCAATGGAAGATGAAGACCAAACAAGTAATCAGCCCTCTGCAACTACAGAGCGAGGAAGCGGCACAAAGGATAGGCAGGAGTTGTGAGACTGAGGCCACAGCAGGTGATCTGTTCATATTTGAATTGTAATCATTTAATTTCATATGTAGATACTGGGACCACAGTTGGTGTTTTATGTTACTGTGGAGGAAAAGTTAAATTTATTCATGTGGTTGATGTGGATTCTCTGTTGAGCTTGTTCGGACTGAAAATTAAACTGAATGCTATTGATTGATTTTTTTTTTTTTTTTTTTTGATGGGTAAAATTAGATTATGATGAGGATCTTTTCTGTCAAAATTAGAGACAAAAAAAGTTAAGCACAACCTCTGGGCTCATGGTAACTGGTAACTGGAGGAGCTGTGGACATTCACATCACAGAAAACATTTATTTTCCCTTCTCTTTATAATAGACTTTATTGTATAATATCAAATCTCAGTAAAACACAAGGTTGCAATGTAACAAAATGTGAATAGGTTAGACTTTTGCAAGGCCGTACACTTTTGAGTACTGAAGTGGTTTTAGATTGAGGCTGAGGTTTGGTAGCATCTTTAAAAGTTATCATTCTCGGCATCGCCTTCGTTTGTTTTGGACTGGATGTTCATTTTGTTTTGGGACTGGTGCTCAACACATTGGGGAAAAGCTCAAGACTCCTGGTGTAGCTGCTTTGCACCATCGATACCGTCACTTTGGAGTTCTTCAGTGTCTTTGTCTGGTGAAGTTGAACTCTGTGATCAGAGAGTCAGTTAAAACTGTTCAACATCCATCATCTGTTTTCTCATAGTAATATCTGAATTTCCCTTTCCTGCTTTAGGTTCCTGGGATTGAGAATCCTGATTATGACTGCATATCATGTTGTCAACGCTGACAACTGGCAAATAGCCTTTAAACTTGTGAATTTTGAACATCTAATGGAGCATTGTTTATTCAGTGACCTACCATTCATCCAGTTTTTCAAACTGTTTTTTTTTTTTGCGGTACTAGTGGCCTTTATTTTCTTATTGTCTGCCAGTGAGTTGAGAGGAGGAGAAGAGACGATAGGAGCCGGGACTCAAACCTGTGACAGCCTGCATCGAGGGCTAAGGCCTCTGAACACGGGTTTTGTCTTTTACCCCTGCGCCACTGCTGCGCCCCAACCAATCATCCAGTTTAGCCATACTCTTAAACTGATGAGCTGGGCAGAGAGACTGTTTATCGGCGATGCAGTCAATTGATCCATGGTAACCCTGGAAGAGCTGCAGGGAGATAATCCACCAACAGGAACGACGAGTATTTGTCATACACTACGCAAATCTGACCATTTTGGAAGACTAGTATATAGGACGCCATAGTTAAAACAAAGGAATAGCAAGTGTTCTTTGTATTTTGTTACAAACCACGTAGAAAACAAAGAAAGAAGGTCCTCGGGTCAGGTGAGAGCATAATGGAAATTTTTGGCTGTCCCTGCACTGTCTGGAGAGGGGCAACTACTAAATGCTCAGCCTCTGCCCTGTCTTTCAGTGTTTAACCCTTTCTCTCTCCTAGACATAGCAATTGACTGAGCTTTTACTGTAACTAATTATATGTGCTCTCTTTCAGACTCTAACCTTGAAAACTGGCTCAGAGTTTATCTGTTCTTTCCTTCTAGATGAAACAACTGAAGGAGCTACATCCATTAACATTTACTTTTCCTTCCGATAGAAAGTACTCCTGGATCAGTGCGTCTTTGTTCTTTTTGTGTCTTTGCTCTGTTCTCTCAAACCCCCAGTCGGTCGTGGCAGATGGCCGCTCACCCTGAGCCTGGTTCTGCTGGAGGTTTCTTCCTGTTAAAAGGGAGTTTTTCCTCTCCACTGTCACTACATGCATGCTCAGTATGAGGGATTGCTGCAAAGTCAACCCCAGTCACTGTCAACTGTCTCTACATGCTCATCCAGGAGGAGTGAATGCTACAAATCTCTGACTGGATGCAATCTGCTGGGTTTCCTTAGATAGAAGACTTTTTATCCAATTTGAATAAATAACTGAATCTGACTGCACTGTTCAATGGTTAGGATTAATTGGAATGTATGTACTTGACTTTTTTGAAGACGTGTTGTGACAACGTGTTGTGAATTGGTGCTATATGTATAAACTGAATTGAATTGGCTTACATCCAAAACTTCCCATCACACCATCTTCCCTGTGCAACATGATTGGACAATCATGCAGAGTCGAGTGTTTTTATCAGTAGGTACAGAGTCAGATTTGGTACAAAGATGGTTGTTGCTAAATACAGGGGTATCCTGGGAAAAACAAAAAGTTGCAAAAGACTTCAGACTGGGACAGAGGTACACCTTCCAGCAGGACAACAATGCTAAACATACAGCCAGAGTTACAAGATGGTTTAAAGCATGTTCATGTTCTGTTTTCATTCATGTGCATGTTTATATGTCTATCACATAAACCCCTAATCAAATATGTTGTTTATGGCTATAGTGGTACAAAATGTGGGAATATTTCTGAATATTATTACTATGCATTGTATTTTATGTACCAATGATTGGTTGGTGGACTTCTTTAATGACAGTTTTCAGTCTCGTTTTCCATTGTCCTGCCTCTGTTCTGTCTTGTTTCCGAAAAATAGTCCCTGCACTGTCATCCATGGGGTCTTTCCTGTGCTGCAGACAGCATTACTCCTCTCCTCCTGGTAACCTTTGTCTAATACCTTATCACAGCTGTTTTTATGTTTCTTCCTTCTGTTTTTATTTCCTACTTGTGGTGATAAGAACTGTCACAATGCTGGGCACTTCATGCCGCTGCAAGCCCAGAGATCGGTGCCGGGAAGCCACTGGTCGTCCTGAATACTTTGGGTCTGCCTGTGAGGGATGCCTGCATCCTGGGGAAAATAGAGTGGATGCTGTAAGTTTCAACACATCTTTAAAACAGACACAATATTTACACAAAAGAGTTCGGGCAGTAGTATTAAAAGTTATCATTTTTCACTTTGATTTTGAGGAGACAAAACTATAAATTGAGACTATTAATGAAGACCACCTTAAAATAACAAAAACTCAGGCTTATTGGAATCAAGTTCTAAGTAAATTAAGGTTGGGTTTGTGGTAGATTAAAACTTTGTTTGGTAGATTAAAATGGTTATGATATTACTTGTGTATATATACAACCTGACTCGTGTCAGGCATTCTGGATTCATTGGGATTTTGTATTATGAAGATGTATTCTGAATAAAAGATCTCGGCGTAGGCTTTGAGAGGAAACCATTTGTCTTTTAATCATTTTTATTTAAAGAATATTTTAGGTTAACTTCTTTCTCCTACATAATTGGTGGCCCGTATGGGGAACTCTTTTTGCTGAGGTAGAAGAGAAAAGTGGCCAGTCCAGGCGGAGTGGCCTGAATTGCTGAAACGGGGCCCGTTGAACCAGAAGGGGTAAGACCATCTGTCTCTTCTGGTATGCTTTATAAATACGTCCATAGGCCCTCCGCTCTGGTTATTATTTAAACGAACGACATCTGGTTTTCTTCAATTCACCAACGCGTGCTTGTGCGCGCAAGAAACTCTCAGTCAAGAAACACAAAGTTGGAATTGCTAACTTGGCAGTCTTGAAATGAATGGGTTGCACGTCCCGGCACTAGAATCCTGATATAATAGTCAATCGTTACCGTTTATGAACACACAGGATGGCAAGAACCCAGGGATGTCAGTGATACTGGAAGACATCTAGATAACATTCAAAGAAGGGCTGCTAATAGGGGGGAGAGTGAACAGGACACGGAGGCTCAGTAATCCCTTGTTTAAGAACTGAACATACTGCTCTCAGTGACTCCTTAAATATAAATAGGTAGGAAACAAGAAAATGTAAATTTGAAACAGTAAAGCATGTTTTCCTTTTTTGCTCAGAATGAAATCTACTTTTTTCCCCATCAGATGTCAGCTGGAACTGTTAGCGTACTGGCTTGAGCCGTTGGCTGGCAGGTGTGTGTTCCCTGGTTCAACTCCAGCAACTTCTAGTTTTTGTTTTTACTTTGCCGCTATTTTGCTTTCTTTCATTTCTTTGTTTTCCACTATCATCTTCAGCACATTTACACGTACACTTCTCAAACATGCCCGCAAAACCTTCACTTATCCACAAAATATACACCAATATTACAACAAAAATGCTCATTGGATGGCTGTTGTGGATTTCAAGGTTTTTGTCCACAAGCAAACACCTGATACATTGTGCTCTGGAAACAGTCACATCAGCCTACTTAAGGCTGGACTCAGGCACATCAAGCCTGTTCTACCCCCCCTTTACAATTAGCATGTCTAAGCATAGGTCGCTATCACATTCCCAAACTCTCATAACCTTGAGGAAAAACACCACATTGTCTGAGGGTTTAAATAAAACTGGAAGTAGAGTTTTTTTCTTGACACAAATTGCATAACCATAGCTACTGCTGTTAAAATAATGTATTGTGTGGAACTTTACACTTGTAATACTTTATCTGTGCCATTTATTATTAGAATTCCCTTAAATTGTAGCTATATGTAGATGTGTAGCAGATCCATGTGGTTTTAAAAGACTGTTGCCTTAGGAAGAGTCATAGCTAAGACTCCTTTAGTTTCCATACTGTGTGTAATTTTTTTCCTGAGAAGGAAAAATGGAGAAAACGTTGGTGCATTTTCTCTGTCATCTCGTTCAAAGGACTGCTGTCCAATCTTTCCAATTGTGTATTTGTCATGAAGAAAATATGTAACATGCCGGGACTGTAGTTGACATGCCTCTTGAGATAAACCTGGGATACTCATGGGATGCATCTAGATTAAAAATAAACCATAACAATGTCTGCTCTCAAAGCAGGCATCACGCTGCCACTATACAGCCAATCTTAATGGGCATTTTATTCTCTGCTTTTATCTCAGGTGCTTGGTAGGAAACCCCAGAGAGAGGAGCTCTGTTGCATAGCTGCTGAAGCATCCGTACCTCCGGTTGAAGCCACGTTGTCTCCTGAACAAGGTACAGATGAGGAAAGTAAAAGTATAATGGAATGATTTACATCAAATCATATTCATGTTTTAGAATGGCCTAGTAAAAGTCCAGACCTAAAGCCAGTTAAGAAATGTGAAAATTCAAGTTCCCAGATGCTCTCCATCCAATCTCACTGAGTTTAAGTTATTTAGCAAAGATGAATAGGAAAATATTTCTATTTATTTTTTTTTTTTTCAAAGGATTAACTAATGGAGACTGAATTAGAATAGCAGCTAAACCTTTTGGTTTTTTATTTGGAAAAAAAAGAAAAACAAAAGCCAGTTTTGCACTTTTTCTTTCTGGTCTGTCATATAAAATCCCTTATAAATACTTTCAAGTTTGTTGTTTTAAGATGGCAAGATGTGAAAAAGATTAAGCGCTTCTACAATGCACAACCCCAATTCCACTGCAGTAGAGACATTATGGAAAACCTTTCCTATGCTCCCTGGTCTCACTTAATAGTGTAGATCAGTGTATCAGTGTAGATGTCAAACTATTTTCATATAACCATGTTTTTATTAAAACAAACAATAAAGATTATGCTCACTAATGAAGTCATTGATTAAAAATGATTTACCTAATAAATATATAATGTTTAATAGAGCTAGTTTAAGTGACTTAGTGGATGGTAATATTTCTGTGGCAAGTTGAGCATGACAAGGAATAGATTTTAAGTTAAATTTCTGTCTATTTTTTCCTATCTTATAGGCTTTCTTTTTTCTGTTGCGCATTAGCACTAGAGATATAACGGTATTCTCCCATCCGGGGCCCAAGCTTTTCCTGGAGATAATCACTGCTAGTTTTATCACATGGGCCCTTTACATATCACAAATATGTTTCTGGAACATCTTGACCACAAACAGGCTTGTCATAAGCTGAACAATGATGGAGGTTTTGTGGAGAAAATGTGAGAATTGGGGCTCGGAGATAGTTGTGTTCTGATCCTGATAAGGTTTTTCATGTTGTTAGTAAAATCCAGGAGAGGGGAGTCTGGGCTTAAGGGAGATAGGTGAGAGGCGGGTGGTGTCAGGAGGTAAGGATGGTTGGGGTCCTCTGTTGGGTGGGTCTGTTTGTCCTGTTGGAGTCTGGGGAGATTCCATTTGTTGCTGTGATGAAGAGGTCTCTTTCTGCGTCATTATTTCGCCGCGGTTCATCCAGGGTGGTATGATCATACAACAAATAACTTTAGACATTTTTAAAATAAGGAATTGGATGCACAAGTTTGGATTTTTATTTTATTTATTAATTCTACATACAGGCTCAGATATTAGGTTAAATGTCCCTGAGCAAATTATACTTTGACCTCAATTTTCAGAGTTTATGTAAGTTGGTTGTTTCACAGCCACTGATCTTGGTCCATAGGTTTTAAACAGGGTTTATTTTAATTTTTTTAATTTTAGGAAAGCAATTCCAAAAGCTTAATATTAGGCTGCTTTATCCATCCTAAATCCAGCTTCGATGTGTGTTTGTGATTATTGTTCTGTTTAAACAGCTAATGTACCCAAATTTCAACTGTCTAGCCATTGATTTCAAATGAAGTTTAAAAATTTGGAATACCAGAATTTAGTCCCACAACATGATGCTGCCACTACCGTGGTTGACAGTTGGTTCTGTATTTTTTGATTTGAAAACTACACTTTGAATATCATAATTGTACTTCTGGTAATTTTTTTCATGAAATGAATGATCTGGCAAAAACTGGTTTCGCTGCGGATAATAAGCCATTTTAGCATTTTCTGATTCATAGCAGAATTGAGACTTGATGGTCCTTATAGTGAAGAGCCTAAGTAATTTCCTTTTTTTGAGGGTGGCAGTTTTGGGTCAGATGTTTTAAACTTTGACACAACTGATTGTTTTGACAACATCAAACCTTGTTCTAATTTGTGTTTGGGATTGCCTATTAATTTATTTCTGGAAAATTAGGGATTTACTTGAAGGAATAGTTACTGGAATATTTTGAAACTTGACAGAACTTCCTGTGGATGTATTTTGTTGTTTCCACCACAGAAATAACAACTGTAGAAGCTGAAACAGCCGCCAGGAGCCTTTTCAGCTCTAATTTTAGCTTCACTGATGCCCCAACAGTGAAGGAACTGAACTGAATAAAAACCCAATGACGTGTAAGCAGATTGTCTACACAGCCACTCCTCTATTGGTCCACTTCCAAACCCATTCAGATGTTGCCAGGGAGAGGGAACGTCCATCTAAAATCCCACCCTCCTCTGGAATTCTGCTAATTCCAGCTGGAATTCTGTCCACTCTGCTCCCGGCAACAAGTGTGTTGCTAAGCAGGATGCATGAGGTAGATTTAGTTTAGGGAAAGTTACGGGATATAGGGATTTTATAGGTGTTACCATTCACCCATTTTTAAATAAAAGCAGAATTTATTCTGTTCTAAAATTCTAGTTTTACTGAAAATCTTTCAGTTAAACATACAAGGACAAGAAAAACAGGGTTGATATTTTTAGTTTAAATAGAATTTTTTTCAAACATTAAAATTAGACCATATTAAGAAAGTCAGAAGTAATAAATTATAATAGCAGTAATTATTATAATTCATTACTTCTCACTTCCTTTTATGTATTGTTACACTTTAGAAAGAGAGTTTCTTGGACAATAAACCTTTATGAGTTTTTTATGGTTGTTGTAAGTCCTACAAAACTCAAATGGCATAAATATAAACCAAGTAGATTGTCTTTGGTTTCAGTTAGAAATAGCCTTTTTATATTTTTTTCCTTTTTCAGAAGAGACATTTCTTTTAAAGCCAAACCAGATACTACAGAGAGTGAATATCTCTAGCTCAAATTTGAGCTTAAAATGACAAAGATTTATATCTACTTGTCCTGTGAGCATAAGAAAGTCAGAAGAAATTGTTCCAGACAAGTGGCTATTTGGAGACCTAATTGACCAACACTTTAGCCCACTCTATCTGAAATTCACTGCAGATTGGAATGACCGTTTGTTACAAAAAATGCAGTTTTGAAAAAAGCTTAAATCCTGGCATTATTCAGGTAGAAGATGTAAGTTCTGTTTTATTTCTGTTGCTCTGATGAGTATGGGCATCAGCATTTCCAGTTCTCCCAACAGCAGTGTCTCCAAAGTAGTTTATATTGGGATTCTGTGGCTGTGTAAAACATAGAGGCTATGAAAGTGCTGTGCAACAATAGGTTTGGTTTGGCTATTATAAACTATAATAATTGACAATTAGTAACAAAATTATTAATAAAGTAAGAATACAGAAGTTTTCAGTCAGACTAACAAATAGGAGAACCGCTGTTGGACAACAGTGATTGGTTTGACTATTAACCTGTACTTGTCGTCTTCCGCTTCATCTAGGACCGGGTCGCAGGGGCAGCAGACTCAGTAGAAACATCCAGACTTCCCTCTCCCCAGACACCTCCAGTTCCTCCGGGGGGAGCCCAGGCCATCCGAAACACATAGTCCCTCCAGTGTGTCTTAGGCCATCCCCTGGGCCTCCTGGACCACCTCCCTGAGGAGGTGCAGTGGCCAAGCTCCTCACCCAATCTCTAAGGGAGTGCCCGGCCACCCTGCGGAAGCTCAATTCAGCCGCTTGTATTCGGGATCCCTGGGAGGTTCAAAGGTCAATAGGTTGCGTGGCGTGCAATAAACAGAGGAAACGTGGTGGTTGCTCTCGGCCTAGCCGCCTGGGGCACGCCTCTGCTCAGATCGGCACACCCGGGCAGTGTTCGGTTTTGGGGTGAGCGTCTACTCGGACTGCATGCGTCAGATGTGCGATTTCATTGGGAATCTTTGGCTTAGATTCTTTTTCTGCAGAAGCTCAGAAAGAAAGGTTTAAGACAGCAAGTCTTAATTTTGGCCGTAATACAGTTTCCAGGTACACAGACAGTAGACTGTACTTAACTTTTGGATCCAAGTTTCTTCAAAGAATTAGTCTAACTCGGCCAGCGAAGTCAGACATCCACAGGCGTTGTCCCCCGATGCTGCTCTATTGAAGGATTGTGGGAGGTAGAATGACACTGCGTACCAGAGTTTTGTACTATTATGTCATGGGGATGCCAGCTGTGACTCCTCCCTCCTGAGAGCTGTCCCAAACATAGGCTAATGCTGTGCATTCTGGGATTCACAGTTTTCACCTATCTCCCAACAAATCAAGCCCAACAAATGGAAGCAGCTGAGTGTTTTACTTGTAAGGGCTTAACAGCACTACAGTATTTGTCTTAAACTTCGATTTTGCTTTACTGATGTTTAGTTTGTCTTTTTGTGCGCTTCGCTCTGTAAACTATATCTTGAAAGATGCTACATATTCAAAATTTTTCTCACTTTTCAGTAAGTTTGCTGTCAGAGCGCTACTCTGGAGACTCTGGGTAATTTTGTCCACAGTTTGTTTTGTCACATGTTGTTTGGCCATAGAAAGGTGAAGTTAGGCAAATTTATTATCTCAATATGACTGTGTCCAAGATTTATCAGATAACTGTTTGGATTGCAAAAAATGTTAGCTAATATTTTAGGTACAGTGTATTTAGGATCTCTATACCTGCAGCATATATGCTAACCTGTATTGCTAAATGCAGCATAAACATGTTCTAGATCAGGGGTCCCCAAATAAAATAGCAGGAGGTCCACTCCCTCCCTCATCCAAACATTTGGGGTCTGAACATTTTAAATCAAGAGACAAAAATATTTTCTTTCATCTTTATTCAACATTCAATTAACACTAGATTTTTTTTAACTACTGATCAATTATTTATATGCCCATGAAATCATATGCTGAACAGAAAAGAGCACAGTCGAGCTGGGTCAGTGCAACTTGGTATGATTCTGCTCTCGTCGTTGTGCTTGTGGCAGGCATGGCAATTTGCTTAACCTTTTCCTTAAGCTGTTGTCATTTTCCATCTAAACGTGTGTCTGCCACAGGTTCCATGCACTCTGGGATCATTTCGCATTCAGTGAAAGGCTTTTTGTGTTCTCCCATAACCCGCTGTAAACTTGTATTCTCACTGTTGTGCTGTAAGAGACCGTATGCTTCTGTGATTTTCATAGTCCACTTTACGTATTTTTGATGAAGTCATGTTCTTTTACTCACTCATCTGTGCACCAAGTCATTGTACTATCCGCAAGCGTGAGCTCCCAAGCTAGTAACCTAGCAACCTGCGTTGATGGACCCGTATAGCTGCTTCTTTGTCGTTTTCTGGCGGTGGCATACAATGATGTGGTGCATTACTGCCACCAGCTGGCTTGTGGTGTGGACCAGAATGTCACTGACCTACATAGCTGTCCGTCACGCCTGTTCAAAAGTCAGACACGGCAGCGGGCAGGAAGAAAATGTTTATATCTACATAGTAAATGAGAAAATGCTTTGCGGTTAGGGTAGTAGCAGCAGCAGCCCTGACTGTAGCAGCTCATAGCCTGACTTGCATTACGTGCAGCCCGGGGCCAGACGCTCTGCAGGCCTATCCATATTAACACGAGATTCGACGCAAGTGAACTTAGACACTGTTGTAACATGCAGTAATATATGAATGTTTAAAATCAGGTTGGGTCCGGATTGGACAGCACGTGGGTCCGAATCCGGCCCCTGGTCCGCTAATCCGTGACCTCTGTTCTAGATTGTAAAGTATTGTAAAAAGCCATTAAGAAACTACAACAAAAACATTTATTTGCCAAAACAGCAGGCGTAAGCCAGAAGCAACTTTTACAAACCTTGTTGTTTAGCTGGAAATAATGAAGTACTTTCTAATGTTATCCAAGTTTATTTTAAGAATGTGCTCCAGGGCCATAAAAAAAAAATCGTGGTTATGTATTTTTTACACTGAAATAGCCAACAATTGGTTCATTGCTTTTTCAATTAAAACTTTTTAGGTTTTCGTAAACTTTTCTGTAATGTTATTATATCCATATTTAACTTTTCAAGTTAAAATTTTTATGTCATTGTGAATCATAGAAACCAGGAGATTTTTATCATGCTATCTTAATCAGGAATAGGGTCCATTAAGGAAGAAAACTGAACGTTTTTCAAAAATTGTGCTGCAATATTATGAATTGAAGTTGAATACCCCACTTTCAGTTGTAAACTGCATGATCCACAACTTAACATTTATTGTTTATTGATATAGTGTAAACTCATGTGAGAATATGTCCAGATTTATGTTTAAATGTATGATCTGAGCTGTCTTTCATCTTCTGACAGAAGCAACACATCAAGCAAGCTCCAAGTGCCACTGAGGGGATCCACAGATTTATTACAGAACATTTGGAAGTTGCTGTGGGATGTGGAGGGTGGTCAGTGGGTAAAGTCAAACACATGAAGGGCCAATCAGAAGGACCTGTGTGGGCAGAAAGCCGGTAGGTTACACTCGGGAAGCTCCTACTTGACACAGGACGAACTCAGACTGAGGGGTCTTGTTGAATCATTGGATTTGACCTGAAATCTGCAACAACCTGTCTTTAATTCTGAGGTAATGTACCTTTCTGTGGCTAGATCAGTGAAAATCATGGTTAGGAGAGATGGAAGTGTTTTTGAAGCTCGTTTGATTATTAATATTTTCTAGAGGATTTATTTCATCTGTATTATCTCAGCTATATAGTTTGTCAGGTAAAACCCCACACCTGTTGATTCCAAATCTGTTTTACAGCCTGATTTAAGCAAGCTACAGCACTTTAGACACCCACTCATGCAACCTCAACATCAGCACAACGTTATGAGAGGGAAGAGTGTGCGTGTGTGTGTTTTGATCTGCCTGTGTTTGCTGTCGACATGGTGAGTGCTCAGAAAGAGAGACTCTGACAGCTGGGCGGCCCGCTAGAAGGCATGTAGCTGCCTCTCTGAGAGCTATTTATACTCAACTAACCGGTGTCCGTTCATTCACGCCCCACCACGGCAAATACCGCCACATTAAAGCGCTGGCCAAATACAAATCTGTTTCCACGATGGCGAAATGATGAGGGGGGAGATACAAAGGCAAATCAGTTACCTCAAGGTAAAACCAGAAAAATGTTTTTTTATTAAACATAACATAAACTGTCTTTATTTCAATATTTTTTCTCAAGTTACAGGTGTTATTTGTTGTTTTTGATGTATCCTAGCATTTATTTGCAAAGCAATAAAACCACTTCTGTTTGTTGTTTAGTACCGTCCACCAGGCCCTTACTCTCAATTTGTGTATCAGTTTTCAGACCTTTTACCTGATTTAGTGTTAAATACAGATAAGGTTATTATAGTGGGGGATTTTAACATTCATGTTGACACTGGAAGTGATAGCTTAAATATTGCCTTTAATGCTATCTTAGAGTCATTTGGCTTTGCTTAAAACATCAACAAACTTACCCACCTTTGTCTTCATTCTCTGGACCTTGTGCTGACATATGGCATTGAGTGTAAAGACATAATATTTTCTCATAACCCTGTCCTGTCTGACCATTTCTTAATAACCTTTGAGTTTAATTTAACCGAGTACTCCACACCTGAAAGAAAATGTCATTATAGTAGATCATTATCAGACGATGCTGTAACAACCTTTAAAGAAATTGTTCCACTTTTAATCTCCTCATCATTACTGAAAAACACAGTGGAGGGCAAAAATTCTGTTTCTGCCCCTTCACAAATTGATTCTCTTGTTCAGACTGTTACTTCATCATTGCGTGGTGCATTAGACAATGCAGCCCCCTTGAAAAAGAAGGTAATCATTCATAGGAGGCTAACTCCCTGGTTTAATTCAGAGCTGCGTACTTTAAAGCACAACGTTAGAAAATTGGAGAGAAAATGGCGCTCTACACACCTAGAGGATTCCTACTTAATCTGGAAAAATAACCTACTGTTGTATAAAAAGACACTTCGCCAAGCCAGAGCAGCTTATTTCTCATCATTAATAGAAGAGAACAAGAATAATCCTAGGTTTCTCTTTAATACAGTTGCTAAACTTACACAGAGTCATAGCTCTGTTGAACCATCCATTCCCTTAGCTCTTAGCAGTCATGACTTTATGGGATTCTTCTTAAATAAAATTGATTCTATTAAAAAGAAAATCTTTGACATACTCCCGAAGATGATTACTTCATCCTCAGCAAGTGAAACCACATTGGAAATAACTGTAGAACCTGATTTGTGTTTGGACTGTTTTGATCCTGTGGAGCTTCCTGAGTTATCAGAAATATTTGCTTCATCTAAACCTTCAACTTGTATGTTAGACCCAATCCCAACCAAATTATTTAAGGAAGTGTTCCCTCTGATTACCAGCCCCATTTTAGATATGATTAATCGATCTTTAGTAAATGGATATGTACCACAAGCTTTTAAGGTAGCTGTAATTAAACCTTTACTTAAGAAACCTTCGCTTGATCGAGATGACTTGAAAAATTACAGACCTATATCCAATCTTCCATTCTTATCTAAAATTCTTGAGAAAATAGTTACTAATCAAATGTGTGAGCATTTACACAGCAATGGCCTGTTAGAAGAGTTTCAGTCAGGCTTCAGAGCTCATCATAGCACTGAAACAGCTCTGCTGAAAGTCACTAGTGATATTCTTATTGCCTCAGATAATGGACTTGTGTCTGTACTTGTCCTCTTAGATCTCAGTGCTGCATTTGATACAGTCGACCATAATCTCTTAAAAAGGCTGGAATATGCTGTAGGGATCAGGGGATAGCGCTAGGCTGGTTTAAATCTTATTTGTCTGACAGATTCCAGTTTGTTCATGTAAATGATAAATCATCTTTAAACTCCAGGGTTAATTGTGGAGCACCACAGAGTTTAGTACTTGGGCCAATTCTCTTTACTATATATATGCTTCCAATAGGTCAAATTATCAGGCAGCATAGGATACATTTTCACTGTTACGCTGATGATACTCGGCTTTACTTATCCATAAATCCTGATGACCCAACCAGTTAGATAGACTACAAGCATGTCTGGAAGATTAAAAACTTGGATGACCTTAAAATTTTTTTTGCTTCTAAATTCAGACAAGACAGAAGTTGTCGTCTTTGGACCGGAGTCTTTAAAAAAGAAACTGCTTAGTCAATCACTTAACCTGTTTTGGCATTAAATTGACCTCCGGTAATAAAGTAAAAAACCTTGGTGTTACTTTTGACCAGACATGTCCATTTAAATCCCATATTAAACAGGTTTCTAGGATTTCCTTCTTTCACCTCCGGAACATTGCCAAAATTAGGAATATCCTATCCAGGAGTGACGCTGAAAAACTAGTCCATGCATTTGTTACTTCAAGGCTGGACTATTGTAATTCTTTACTATAAGAATGTCCACAAAATGCAGTTAAAAGCCTTCAGCTGATTCAAAATGCTGCAGCAAGAGTTTTGATGAAAATTAAAAAGAGAGATCATATTTTCCCTACTTTAGCTTCCCTTCATTGGCTCCCTGTTAAATCCAGAATAGAGTTAAAATTCTCCTCCTCACATATAAAGCCCTTAATGATCTAGCTCCATCATACATCAGAGATCTGATTGTTCCATATGTTCCTAACAGGGCACTTCGTTCTCAGACTGCAGGTTTACTGGTAGTTCCTAGAGTCTCTAGAAGTAGAATGGGAGGCAGATCCTTTAGTTATCAGGCTCCTGTCCTGTGGAACCAGCTCCCAGTTTTGGTCCGTGAGGCGGACACCCTGTCTACTTTTAAGGCTAGGCTTAAAACTTTCCTTTTTGATAAACCTTATAGTTACAGTGGCTTAGGTTATCCTGAGCTATCTTCCTTATTTTTTACCTCCGTCTTCGTCCCTCCCTGTTGGATGGAGTAAGGGGGAGTCAGGTTTAGCCTAAACCGGCTCAGTTATGGTTGAGGTTCAAACACACCCTCCATTTCTGCTACCCGTATGACCCCTTCTCTTTTCCAATGGTTATAATTCAATTCAATTCAATTCAGTTTATTTATATAGCACCAATTCACAACACATGTCGTCTCAAGGCACTTCACAAAAGTCAGGTACAAACATTCCAATTAATCTTAATCATTGAACAGTGCAGCCAGATTCTGTTATTTTTTTCCAATTGGATAAAAAGTTTTTCTATCTTTAAAGGGAAAAGGAAACCCAGCAGATTGCATCCAGTCAGTGATTTGCAGCATTCCACTCCTCCCGGATGAAAAATGTAGAGACAGTGGGACAGTCACTGGCGTTGACTTTGCAGCAATCCCTCATACTGAGCATGCATGTAGCGACAGTGGAGAGGAAAACTCCCTTTTAACAGGAAGAAACCTCCAGCAGAACCCGGCTCAGTGTGAGGGAGCCATCTGCCACGACCGACTGGGGGTTAGAGAGAACAGAGCAAGAGACACAAAGAGAAAAAAAACACTGATCCAGGAGTACTTTTTTTGGGAAGGAAAAGGTGAATGTTTTAATGGATGTAGCTCCTTTATCGTTTCAACTAGAAAAAGGAACAGAAACTCTGAGCCTTTTCAAGTTTAGAGTCTGGAGAGAGCACAGAGAGTTAGTCACAGTAAAAGCTCAGTCAGTAGCTATGTCTAGGAGAGAGAAAGGGGTTAAAAACTGAAAAACAGGGCCATGTGGATCATCGGGAGAAGGGGGCATTAAGTTGTTGCCACAGAAGCTTGGGGATTTCCCCTCTCCGAAAGGTGTCAGACGGAGAGGTATCCCATCCTTGGGTTTTTTGTAAACAATGACCTCAGTGGAACCCCTTTGTGGGGGGCTTGAAGACATTGTTGTAAATAAGTGCCCCTTAAAAAAAAAAAATTTTTGAACTGAACCATCTGTGTAGTTATGCTGCTATAGGGTTAGGCTACTGGAGGACATAATAACCAATTTCACCCCCTTCGCTACATTCTCCCACTACTCTCCCAATTTTGCATTATTTGCTGTTATTTCAGCTTTTTAACTTTGTTCTCTCCTTTTTCTCTTCCTAGAAGCTACACCTGGCCTGACTCTGTGTCTACCTGTGACACCTTTCTGGAGAGGGGAATCGTCCCGAGCTGCTGGCAACAACTTAATGCCACCCCCCTACCGATGATCCACATGGCCCTGTCTTTTAGTGTTTAAAACCCTTTCTCTTCTAGACATGGGCTACTGGCTGAGCTTTTATTGTGACTAACGCTATGTGCTCTTCTTTCCGGACTCATACCTTGAAAACTGGCTCAGAGTTATCTGTTCCTTTCTTTTTTTAGATGAAACGACTAAGGAGCTACATCCATTAACATTTACCTTCTTCCCATAGAAAGTACTCCCTGGGATCAGTGGCTTCTTTGTTTTCTCTTTGTGTCTCTGCTCTGTTCTCTTCTAACCTCCAGTCGGTCGTGCAGATGGCAAATCTCACACTGAGCTGTTCTGCTAGAGGTTTTCTTCCTGTAAAAGGGAGTTTTTTCCTCTCCACTGTCGCAAAATGCATGCTCAGTATGAGGGATTTGCTGCAAAGTCATCGCCAGTGACTGTCCACTGTCTCTACAAGCTCATCCGGGAGGAGTGAATGCTGCAAGTCACTGACTGGATGCAATCTGCAGGGTTTCCTTAGATAGACAGAAAAACTTTTTATCCAATTTGAATAAATAACTGAATCTGACTGTACTGTTCAATGATTAGGATTAATTGTAATGTATGTACCTGACTTTTGTGAAGTGCCTTGAGACAACATGTGTTGTGAATTGGCGCTATATAAATAAAACTGAATTGAATTTCTCTTTTACTGTATTTTTACATATTCTTATTTTTTTCTTTCTAACTTTTATATTTCTCTTTTACATTCACTAGGATTATATATTTAGCATCAGTATTAAAGTCGTGAAAATTTAGGACACCAACGACAGCTTTTATGTTTCCTAACATATTTGGACATAAAGATTTTTAAGACAAAAGAATATCTGGACATATAGATGCTATCAGAAGGAAGAATTTAGCAGTTAATGAGTCTGGTAAAGGATTTCTAGAGATTTCAAATGATTTTGAAATTTGCTATAGTAAGTAAAATAGTGTACAAGCGAATGAAATTCAAAACAACTGCCATCATCCCCGGGTCTGGTAATCCAAGCAAGTTCACCCTCAAGGCCGAATGCAGTATGTTAAAAGAAGTCCCCAATAACCCTAAAATGTTATCTTGGGACCCACAGCAGACTCTTCCAACTGTTAAAATAAAAGTGCATCCCTGCACAAACAGATACATGTTTAACTTACCTAGGATGTGTGCAAGAAGGAAAATATGAACGCCAGATTTAAGCTTGCATACACCAAATGCAGCATACCAGTAAAATAATGTCCATTTCCAGAGATAAAGAATGTTTTTCCCAATCTCTAGTTCTCACCACATAGATGCAGTCTCACAGTTACAGAGAGATGGCCATTCCCCGGATGTTTAACTCCAACACACCATTCATCATTGTTTCCGGCGGCTCTGAGCTCTCTTTCCTAAGTAAAGATGAGAGCAATCAAGGATGCGAGGAGGAGACGAACTCACTGGTTCAGGCCTTCGGATCCCACCTGACCCATGTGATGCAGCATGGCACCGCCAAACACGTGATAACAGATGACCTGGAGGGGATTCCAAGTGTGTCCATAGTGGCACAAGCTGAGAGTAAGAACACAGAAACACAATACACTGAAAATTATTTAGCCACTGACAGATTTCTTCTTTTTGCCAAACAAATGCTTCAGATAATCAATAACATTTCAATTCAGTAAAAAGAAAAGACACCCTATGTGAAAAATACAGTTGCTCAGCTTGTTAAATCATGAATGAATTCTGATTCTTTACAAGCCACACGCAGTATTCATCACTGGTGTATGTTTGTGGTTTGAGTTTTATTTCTAGAAGATAAATAAAACTACACATTTAAATGTCTAAGAATCTGTCAGCCTCCTGGTCTACTCTACGGATTAATTTTCTCAATAGAAGTTTTGTAGAGTTATCTGTCTTCTGTCCTAAAGGGGAAAAAATAATTAAGTTGTTTTAATCTCAAAGTCCCACCACAAAAAGTTTGAACTGGAACTATTGTTATCGTGTTGCCCAACAATCACAGTTGTAAATGTGCTGTTTCGAAGACTGACAGTGAAGTCCAGTCTTCAAGTTCACAACAAGTAAAAATGATTCATAATTTTATATAAATATGCAAAATAATGAACATCATTTTCTGTTTTTAGGAGAGGACTTCCAAGAGTTTAGCCCGTCCAACACTCAACGTCCCTACCGGCGATTTCACCTCCTCCAGAAGCACAGGTATGCCCGCCCTGTCACATACTGGGAAAAACACCCCCACCACATTTAAAAAAAAGTATATTTTCTATGAGCTTGTTTATGCAGGATGAGTCGTACTCCAACAGGAGATCAGCCCTCGGATCCTTTCTGTTACAGGCTTAGGTTAGGTTGTTCAGAACCATAATACACACTGTTTCTACACCCAAGTTGGATCTCTCAGCTTGTCTTTTCTGATATTAACCCATAAATTTCAGTTTAAAGCTGATGTTTCGATGTTTATTTTCCATCTTAGCATTCTTTTACCAAGTTTACAATCAGGTAATTTACTTCAACTTCAAAATTAAACAACTTATGCTTGTTTTGGTCTACTCTCTTGTAGTCTTTCCAGTTGGTTCAAAACAAGGCAGTTAGGCTCATTACCAGCGCTGAAAAACAGTAACCTATCATTTTTGTGCTTTGATCTGAAAACTTATGTTGCATTGCCAAACTTATTCAGACACCCCTCCAAATAATGTGCTGTGTACATTGTATAAAATCCAGCTCTTAGGTATGTTGACTGCTTCTAGAAACGGTTGTAACTGAATGCTTCGCTCTTAGGTGCTCAGTGAATTCCATCATGGTACTGTGCTGTTAAGATGCAGCCTGTGCAATAAGTCCTTTTGTGACATTTCCTCATTATTGAATAATCCACAGGTATAACAAAGTGGACTCGATTGGGGACGACAGCAACTCAGCCATGAAGAGTTAAATCACGTAAAATGACAGAGTGGGGTCAGTGGATGCTGAGGCAAATAGTGTGCAGAGGTCTCCAAACTTCTGTAGAGACAATAGCTACCAACATCTTAACTACATGTGCCCTACAGATTAGCTCAAGAACAGTACAAAGAGATTTTTTATAGACCAGGTTTTCATGGCTGAGCACCTGCATTCAAGCCTTACATCACTAAGTGTGCCTCGGATACAGTGGTGAATACCACTGGATGATAGAGCAGTGGAGACGTGTTCTCTAGAGTGATGAATCATGCCTTTTTGAGGCTCAGTTCAGTGGAGTAGTCTGGGTTTGACAGTTGTCAGGGGAAAGGCTCTCAAATGTAAAGTTTGGGATATACTGTCGGACTTTTTTTAAGAGTTCTGCTTGGCCCTTTCGTTCCAGTGAAAGGGGCTCCAAATGCTCCTGCATACAAAACATTTTAGAGAGTTTAATAGTTCCAAAATCTGCTTGCCACATGAGTGACCATGTTTGGTGTGTAAAACTGTGAAAAGGCTAAACAGTGTGCTGACCTCAAGTCGTTAGAACTCCTTTAACATGAATTAGAACAAAGACTGACAGCCAGGCCTCAAGTTGTGAAATGTCATGTGATGTGCAACACTTTGATGAGTGTTGCACATCACACTTTTAACTGTTAAATAGAATCATTTATGAGTTGTAACGGTAGACCAAGCAGACAAAAGACAGGTAAATTGAATGGGGGAAAAAAACTATTGATGAAACTGGTATGAAATCAAATGAAAGGAAGATGTTTTTAGGTCTTGTATATTTGATTAACCACCACCAGCCTCTTTAATGTGGCAGAGAATGAGAAAGCGTAATTTGCAGATAAGAATGTGCTGTGGATTAAGAACAAAAATCAAACAAAGTTTTGAACCTTAAATAAGTGTTAAATGTTCCTACTTGTCTTCAGATCTTTTAGTGAGGATGCTGCCTTAATACGAGACACTGAAGATGAGGATTTAGATGAAGTGTTTCATCATCACCTTAAGAGGAAACAGCGCAGGAAGACTCGAAGCAGACCGACGAGGCTGGAGGAAGGAGAGGAACCTCCAGTTATCCAGGGTTTGTGGGTGCAGGAGATCGACTGGCTGAAGACGACTTTATCTGCAGAGATCATACCACCTCCTTCTCAGTTTACTGACTCCTGCTGCCGGCTGGACTCCTGCACGTCTGGACATACAGGCGACTCATACAGCTCTGTTGACAGAGAGGGCTCAGACTCTGACTGTGAGTCTGTCTTCACTCATGAGAGCGAGTCAAACTCATCTTGCTGTGCTGCTGATGATCACTTTGGATCAGAATCAAACATTTCTGATCTGACCTCTGACCTTATGCACGTCTCTGGTTTTCACTCCAATTGGGATTCTGACTTCTCAGAGTTTGTGCAAAGCTTGCAGGAAATTTCGGACTCATCTCAGACGACTTTTACTTTTAATGACAGTGACTCAGAGTTTGATCAGCTGAAAGGCAGAGTGATGCATATACCAAAACCATTCATTTCAACTTTCTTTAACGACTCAATCAAACGGATTCTGGATAACTGGACGACCACCAAACCTGCCAACGAAGGACTTATATTCCATCATGTAAGCCATTAATGTATTACTAGTTTATTTTCCATTATGTCGGGTATTAAAATGTCTGCAAACTAGAAGTAGGACATATAGTAAATATATATTGAAAAAAAGTCAAATTTCTTTTTTCTCAAGAATCAGCGCATTGTTGCTCAGTATTTTAACCTTTTATTGGTTAAATTTCTAATTTTTGCTTGGGCTTGTAGATCCTGATAGTGGCTGTGAGCACAGCAGATAGTTGACAGCGAGTAAGGATGTTTAACACAAAGGCCACCAATGAAGAAAGTAGTGACTGCATGTTATCCAGTTCGAATTAGAGCACATGAGGTGAAGATCTTTTAGGCAGTGTCCTTGCACAAGTGAGAGTAGCATTATTTCAATATATTTTTACTTAAGTAGAAACAAAAAGTATCTTTGACTAGCTTAGACCCAATAAATCCATCTAGTTTAATTTCTTTTGGCTGAAGGGACACACAAAATGAATTTGGAGCTCACAATATTTAGGAACTGCCAGGCAGGAAATATAATTTTACTACCTACTTAAAATTAAAATTCCTGCAAAATATAACAAAGTGGTACCAGTGTTGGACCAGTTGTATGATCAGGTCTTAACTGGTTCTGTAGAAACTGGTCTTTTTTTATCCCAGACTTAGCGCTGCTAAGCTTGAATGGTCCTCGTCCAAGTCATATCCAGAAATGACATGTTGGTATTTATTATGAAATTTATAATAGTGAGGGCCTCCTTCTGTGGTGTCATCTGTTTCACTGTTCAAAGTTTGATTAAAGGTTTTTAAATCTATTCCTCTCATGTCACAGTTTCTTTAATAGCTTCAAGAGCAACAACAGTTTATTTTGACAAATTACATTTTATTTTTGTGTGGACCAATATGGGATTTCATTGACTTTTTCCAAGACTTAGCTCCAGAAGATGCACTGTATTGGTACACGCAATCAAGCAAGATTTTTTTCTTTTTTGACAGAATGGCTTTATTTTGTGTTGGGTTTTTCCCACTTGACATTTCCATCTCATTTTTCTTCTTTCAGCTCCTACAGCCCAACAGTTTTCAGTACAGAGAGGGAGAGGAGTACTTTGTTCTTCACCACATCCAGAACGGCTCGTACGGTGATGTGTTCTGTGTTCAGGATAAAGGTACTGGATTTAAATGTGCTGCCAAAAGGGTGAGAGCCGAAACCAGTGAGTTAAACCCAGGGAAGTTTTTTGAATTTGCTTTTAAAAACTGAAACTTGTCATATTGTGGTCCAATCAGATTCCCTTGAGTCACTTTAGCAGTGAGGAGGTGAAGACATGGAGCGCCCTGAACTCCCCCCGGGTTGTAGAGCTGTTTGGAGCAGTGAGAGATGGGCTGAATGTCATAATCTTCATGGACCTAAAACCAGGTAAACTGAACTGTTATCTGTCGCAAAATGCTTTAATATTGTCAGAAAGAATGAACCTGATGTTCCAAACCTTCCCAGCTTGCTTGGCTCATCTTTTAAAGGAGATGACCTGCCTCCCTGAAGATCTGGCCCTGCATTACCTTCAGCAGACACTAATGGCACTAGAGCACCTGCACCACAGAAAGGTGCTTCACCTGGATGTAAAAGGTGTGTTTCTGTGCAAGTCTCACAAATAGAATCTCTGAATTTACTGCATCATGGTGTTAAAAGCTAATATTTTAGACAGGAATTTTACTTTTTTTTTATTGTTTTATTCACTGGACTCCACTATCTGCATTCAGACCTCACAGCCAGAGGTAACAGGTCTGCATTTAATGTAACTCCAAGTATTGTAGATAAGTGCTCAATTGAAAATATGATTCATTTGTCATCATAACTGGAAATAAGTGGTAGTCCTATAATCTAAAAATATCTAGTCTACTGTGAAAAATTCATGGGAATTTGAATAAACAGTAAAGTTTTTTCCTAAACCCTTTTTTTCATTTGAAATAAATCCAAACTAATGTCAACCACGTTTGTTTGGTATGCTTTAGCCTTTATTTCATCTAAGCAAATCCAAAAGAAATGTTAAATAATTTGGAAATGACATAGTCTGAAGGTAATTTACATTTACAAGACAAACAACAACATCCAAGGGCAGGTTAGAGAGATTAATTAATGTAACAGTCATGGTTTTGGACCATGGGAGAAAGCCAGAGTATACAAAGAGAGTCCACACACCATGTGTTGAACATGCAGTTTTTGCAAAGAAAAACAAAAAATTCTTGCAAAGAAAAAATCTCAAACTTATCATTATTCCAAGTTACTGATTTGTTCAAATGACTTGTTTAAGACTCGAAATTAAAAGTTTAAGTGATAACTCAAACTTGCATGCCTTGACTTTGGATTTGACCTTCGTATCTTTTGCTGGGACTTGACTCGAGTGTCGGTGGAAAGACTTGAGAATAATGAGACATAAAATACAATGACTTGGTCGCTCTACTGGTAATAAAATGACTCGTTTTTCAGTGGCAGCCTTAATGAGAAGCAACATAAGGGATCTTCTTAATATGAACAAAGCAAAAACACTTTTCTGAATATTAGACAATTTTCCAGAGACAAAACAATAGTAACTATCTTTGTTGTCTGACCACAATGTTACTTCACTTTCTGCAGTGATAAAACACTGAAGATAATAAGCAGTTAATCTTGTAGACACCTCTGCCCTAAAGCCTTAGTAATCCATCCTGAGAGGATTTCTCAGGCCCCCTCTGTTGTTGTCATCAAAAAGAAAGAATATCTTAATGGAGAAAGTGAAACCAAAAGTTTTTGTTTTACTTTAGGACATTATGGCTACCTTGAAATGTTGTTTCTGCAGAGGCAGTAAACCTCCATGTACACATGACTCTGACCATCACTGACAGTCTGAGTTATGTTTCACAAAGAGTGCCTAATGCAAACAGGGTGTCATACTGAATTCTGTGTGTTGATTTTATACCAGCTGACAACGTGCTGCTATCTGCAGACTGCAGAGACACATTCCTCTGTGACTTTGGTCTCTCAGAGATGTTAGATGACAGCGGACAGAGCACTAAAACATTCAGAGGTGAGTTTATGTTGAAACATTTTGCATTACTGAACCTGTTTAGGGCACTATGTATTTACTTAGAAAATGCACAAACAATAAATTATTGAAAGAATGAGTTAATACAATGTAGATGTTGAATTTATATACACCTCTTTAAATATTATGTTTTGCAGAATGCTGCATAAAAACATACTGTTATTTTGATACTATATTCCTGCTGTACAAATGTTTCACGGTTATTACATTTCATGTCTTTTTGTTGCACATTTAACATCACAAGCATTTATCACTATAGCTGTCATGTTTCTGTCTTGGCCCCATAGAATTTAGAAATTTCTATTAATTTTTGCAACATTTGCTGATAAATTTGATGAAGCAAAAGATGTGTTTTACTTACTTTTTTACTGGAGTTTCTGGGAACCTTTTTAGGCCATTTCTTAGGTTTGTTTGCATTTTGTTGTCTGAAAACCAGGCTGTTTATGCAGACTATGTCCCCTGACCCTGAGTGGCTCCTCCTCTGAACTGTTGAAGAAATTTTGTGACTGCAATCAAGAATAAAAAGCATCTCTTGTGTAATTTAAAGTTAATAGAAAGTATTAACTACATAGGGTTATAAAATTGAAGATGATTAGAATATGAGTCTGTGGCCTTTTAACCTGTAACAAACGCTTAGCATTATCCCACAACAAAGCTCCAAGGGTCCATCCAAAATGCCTTACCTCTCTACCAGGGGAGGTAGGGCATTATGGGTAGTTTTAATTTTTTACCCATTTTTGTCTGCTTTGGCCCTGGTTCCTGCTGTGGAACCCTTTTTATCCTTGATGCTGTTGTACCAATAAGGAAAAAAAAATGTTTTCTCAACTGTCTCACCTGGAAAAAGGTAGACTTGCCTCTTCGCATCAGGGATGACTCTCTAACCTAAGTTTACCACAATCAGTGAAGTAAACCTCACCGGTTTGTGGTAAACTAAACCTTGTTTCCCCGTTGGTTTGGTTAAATATTTTTATTATTTGGTTATAAGGCAGTGTTCAGGGGATGCTATTTTCATTTGCAGTAGAAAATAATGTCATCATAATTTTGGTCTGGTGCCAGGGCAGTTAATTGAAGAAAATTTATAGCGGCATATATGTCATGAAACCGTTGGATGGATGTTAATTCTAGGGCACAACTCAAGTTATTGTTTTTTCTATTTGTAGGAGCAGCCTTTCCTGGCACAGAGACTCATATGGCCCCCGAGGTGGTGCGAGGAGATCAAGTGTGCCCCAAGGCAGATGTGTGGAGCAGCTGCTGTATGCTACTTCATATGCTGAATGGATATCAGCCGTGGATACGCTACTATTCCCATCCACTGTGTCTCCAGGTCAGATGGTCTACTTTACTGTCATTTCCGAGTTAAACTAGACAAAAGTAATAGGAAATCAATAAACTGGGTTCTTGCATCTGTGTCATAGATTGTAAACGAGCCTCCACCTTTGTGGGAGGTGCCGTCCAACTGTAACAACTTCACAGCCAATGTGTTTAGGGCCGGACTCCAGAAGGACCCGGACAGACGAGCGTCGGCCAAGGACCTTAGGAGGAAAACTACCAAAGCCCTCAGAGCAGGTTGACATTACATTACATGATGACATGAGGAATGAGATTTTACCAAACCTAAGAGCATGTTCTGTGTTATTATGTGGTAAATGTAACCAATGCTAAAAGATCATCCAAAAAATTAATAGATTACTATCAACAGAACCTATTTTTTAAAAAACAGACTAGACTTGCTTCTTCAAAATTATAGTTTTGTGGGTTTTTTTTAATCTACAGATCTGCAAATTTAGATTTTAATGATTAAGTGAAGCACTGCACAATGTATTTTTTTAGCTGCCTTTACCTTACTTGTGTCAGGTGTTTATTAGTTTCAACAAGAATGATTATATTTTTTGTTTTCCGTGTAGTGTCTCTTCTTCTAATATATTTAGCTGAAATCAACTCATTTCAACCTATCTTTGTCCCATTTTCTCAAAATTTCTTCATACTACATAAGTGTAATCATGTGGAGTAGTTATGAGCAGAACATATCTACTGCATTAGACAGCTGTCAGAATGAAATCAGTTTGTAGAATCAGAGAGAAATTTACACTGTGAGTCAGATTAACATCTACACAGAGAAGGGTCCATTCAATGTGAAATTTAGAAAATCTATAACGACTCAAATACCAAGCATAAGCAATTTGGATAAAGTCTCTATCAAATATTTCTATACTCTAACAATTGCATGAGACTGTTGTTTACATTGTCTGTATTTGTCTAACAGAACATTCACTGGACTTTGCATAATAGTTGTTAGCTCAGTGTATCTGTTAGCTGGACTAGTTGTAAGCTAGACTCTGAGTAGCTGTTAGATTGATTTGGAGTAGTTAGCTTGATTGTGGACATCTTTTAACTTGACTTTTAGTTCTTAGCTTGACTTGGGGTAGTTTACTGAATAGTTTACTGACTCGCTGTTAAATTGATTCTGAGTAGTAAATAGTTCTTAGCTTGACCATGAGTTGCAGTTATCTTAATTTTCTTTATTCTGAGTAGCAAATAACTTTATTCTGAGGAGCTGTTACCTTTAATCTGTAAAGCGGATAGCTAGACTGATTGGCTGTAAGCTTGATTCGGAGGGAGAAGCTTATAGCTTGTTCTGTTGATAAAATACTGGCTGTTTATATATAAGAAAAGATGTCATTTTAAGCCCCTACAGTAACTAAGCTGACTATTTTTTCACATCCAGTAGATACAAAAAATACTAAAAAAGCTTATGCTGAGTTTTGGGAGCTTTTAATAAAACAGAAAAAGTCAAAATATTTGATATGTCTGTTTAGTGAAGAAGAAAGAAAGAATTAAAATACTGGAGAGTGCCACAAAAGAAGGGTAATTTAGTTCTCATAATATTACCATTTGAAGTAACAATCAATTCCTTTTAATTCTTATAAGAATAATTATTGACATATTTATATTACCTATTTAAACTGATTACTTAGTGTTTTGTAATGTTAGAAATATTAAACCATGCTTAGCTTATTACAATTTAATGATTAGGACCTTTCTATGCACTATAATCAGATAAGCAACTGACTAAAACCAACTCCATAGATGTCACATGATCATTATCTCCATTATTTAAATAAATATTTTCTACACAGTTGGAGGTCTGAGTCCTCCCTCTGTCAAAACCGCCTGGGAGAAGTTGCATCATGGCCAACGTGCAAACAAACTCCTTTCCCTGAAAGAATCATCACCATCATCCCAAACCACTTCCTCAGATCCATCTGCGCTCTGGGTGAGCCCTTGGAGGACTGTAGCAGTGGACGAGGACACCGCTGAATGGAAAGGTGATCTCTCAGAGACAGATTCCATATCAGGGGAGTGGGACTCCAATCCAAAGTCACTGCGAGATGATTACACAGATGAGGCCAAGTGGGAGACCGGCTCTGAGTCAGAGGTGGACATATACATGGCGGAGGAAGAGGAGTGCATCCAGGAGAAGTGGCTAAAAACTGATGAAGACTATGAGGGAGACTGGGAGGAGGAGGATGAGGAGTGGGACTCCTCTGGTTCCACTGAGTATCTCCGTACACTCAAAGGCCTTTTCCCTTTGCTGCAGAGAGGCCTGCTGACAAATGAAGCCTCATGGGGATCAGAGGCGGAGCTGGAATATCTCAGAGATGGTAAGCATAGAAGCATCTGTTAATAATTTGTCACTAGCTGCAAAACATTTGACTTTGTGAGCAGAATCTTAGCCTCAGGAGGGAGCCCACAGAGTCACTGGAATGTGGAAAAGTTTTCTTTCTGTATTATGGTCCTCAGCAAAAATCTTTGTATTTTGGAAGAGATAAGTGAAAGGCTTAGCCTGGTGAAGTTTTTCATAAAAATATTCTTATTTGAACAGATTATTTTGGACAGTGGGTCATTATGTAATGGTGTTTTCTAAGATTTTTTTTTTTTGCTTTTTTTAATTTTGCTTATTTTTTAACAATATATGTAAAAAAAATTCTTATTCCTGTTTTTTTTATTTACAAGTGTGTTTTTCAGAAAATTTCTTTTATCATTTCTACATCTGTTATCCTTTCACTTTTTAAATGTTTTGTTTGTCATATTTTTAAGGTATGTACATAACTGTATAAAGAAAACAGGGAAATAAGTACACTTGTGAAAATAATAAAAAATGCTTAGCAATTTAAAGAAATAAATTATAAGATGTAAAACATATAAGAACAAGTAAGAGAAATAAATACAAAGAAAAAAATTATTACCTATTCGGATAAAACATAAAATGCCAACCTTTTAATAGAATTTATTAGTATATCAATGTATTTATGAGCCTTTAATTTATTTTTTGTTACTTTTTATTTTGACCTATAAAATGCCTGCATAATACTTCAAAGCAAGATTTCTATTATCATATTAATAATATTTTTAGCATTTGCAGGCATTGAATTAGTTATTTTTACTACTTTAATATCTATATTGGTTAAAAAATAATATAAAGGCATATTTTTTATGTATGTATTCACTCATAATATCTAAATCTTCCATGAGGAAAACAAAAGAAAAATTCCTGGTTTTAACTCACCTCTCACTGTAAAAATCTGTTTTTAGAAGTTCCTGTAGGAACCACAGTCCAGACTCCATCCCCAGAACCTCGAGATGAACCTCCGTCTTGTTTCAGCTCCTCGGACACATCACAAATAGATGAGGTGCAATTCGGACACAAAGTCAGAGTTGCAGCTGAAAATAAAAAAATATCTACTAAAGCAGTATTTTAAAAAATATCTGTTACATCTTTAAGGACTCAGAACATTCATCTGATGACCTGAGTTCTGGAGTGTTTTCTTCCTGCAACAGTCACTCCGATGGACCACTTGTGTGGATACCTTCAGCCGAACAGCCATCTTCCTGCTGCTTTGAGGGTAACTTCAATGGAAATAATCCTTCACCATCTTTGCACACTTTTTAACTGATTGGTTGAACAAAAAAAAACCTCTGACATATTTTAGGTGTTGACATCTGGATCGAGAGCATTCAGGGAGAGTGTTTCAGGATCCGAGAACGGCGGAGGGTCAAAGTGGGTCATGTTGCCATAGGAATCAGTGATCAGGTATGAGTCTGATGTAGAACACATGCTGAGAGGTTATATTCAAGCACACAATGGAACGTCATCATCACCATGTGTGTTCAATTCTTTTCAGGGGTGGTGTATTTTTAAGACAGCAGTAGTCAATGAAAGTAGGATTTAGTGTTAAATTTAGATAAAATCATTGTCAACACCTGAACAATGTTAATTTCGGCCAATAAACCTTATTTGCAATAGGGGTTATTTCATTTTGTGTGTGACTTTAAGATGCTTTTAGAGTACAGTTTATAAATACAGGTTGTTGAGATCTGAAACCTGTCTCAATCTCAAATCCTCCAATGTGCCTCTCAGATCTCAGGGAAATCCTTCACTTTGGAGACTCTGGACAGAAAGATGGTGTCCTTTGAGGAGGAAATCAGTAAGTCCGGTTCATGGTTCCGCTGTGTTCCTGCTCCTGACAGATGTCAGCGCTGGAGCTGGAGAGTCCAAGACGGCAAGCTGGAGCTCAGAGAATGAGATGGATATTTACTGCTCAGTTAAGCTAATTTTGTAGCAAAAAACACAACCTAAGAGCTCAAAGCCTTTGAACTTGAAGGAATGTCACCCTGATGTGAGCTGGGACCTGATTTTTTTACTATATGGAGGCCACAGACGTACGATGAGCTCTCAAAAAATTCTGTTTTATGATGGCATACTGCTACGAGACCAGCATGATAGGAAACTCCAGGAGGAATGTGGTTGGGAAACATAAAAACATATTTATGTTGTTGGAATAAAAAACTTTCTTTTCACCATCCTGCTACAGCAGGGCTGGATTGTTGCCATAAGGCAGTGTGGCTCCACAGAGGATTCTCACTGTTTAAACACCTTTCAGCACACTCAGCAGATATTCATCAGACCAGGCTTTGTGTTTTCAGACCTCAGTGCCCAGTTGTGATATTTGCAGCTGATGCCACTGGCTCTTTAAATGAAACCAAGTGAGATTTTGTGTTTTGCAGCTGATTTGTTTTAGGGTTGGATCAGTTGTGCATTCTGAGCACATTTTTTCTTCTGATCAGTCATCTGAGGCACTGCAGCCTCTTTGTAAGTCAGTCATACACTGTTGTCCAATTTCTATTTAGGGATAGATGGTTTTAATTTCCAAGTTTGTATTTGCTACAGGATTAGCCACTAATTTAAGAACTGATTATATATGATCATCAACTGATGAACTGAAAGATTGATAGATAAATTAACTAACTAACTAAATAAATCACTTTGTGCACACTATGGTTGTTCATATAGGCTATTTTCCTGCTTAAGTTCTTTATCTTGTTTTTTATTCTCTTGAGGTTTGAAAATCAAAACAAAACTAGTCCTGAACTTCTCTGAGTCCTCTCAGCAGTTTAAACCCAAATTTTAGGATTTTAGATTTATTTGAACATAAACTACCTTTCTGAGTCTCTCTCTAACACTGAATATTACTCTTTTTGCTGTGTTTGCTAGTATTTGCTTTCTTCAGATGCATTCTTGTTAGTTCCACTTGACCAATGTTTTAAATTTTAGCCCAGCCATCTGCACCTATAGCACATTGTAAATGTTTACAGCTCTAATGAACAAGTAGAGCTTTCAGACTGTTGTGTCAGGAAGTGTTTCACATGTGATCACGTGGCTTGTCACTTGTTTTCCATGATAAATGATCATGATTTAAGACATGAAGTGGAGCAGTGTTACCACTAAGGACGATGAGATTCAGATTTTAGTTGAACAAAACATGACTTGACTTTAATAAGATATTTACCTCATGAAAAAACAATTTCTCAATTAATATTTCAAAGGCTGGTTCATTTAAGGTTACTTATTTATATTAATAGGGCTAATCGATTTTACCAAAGCTTTTCAAAGGTAAGAAACTAGACTAAACGTGGTTATGATGTTATTAGGATAAACAGTATTTTAACTAAATATTAAAGGATTTATTTTTAAAAAACAGAAAACAGAAAAACTTTCATGATTTGAAGGTGTTGGAGTTTTGTTGTGGGGTTTTCCTCTGATCATGATTATGTTTTCCATTTGGTGCCTTAGTTCATTCCTTAGGTTTGGTTCCTTCATAATTCTTGCAATCTGTTCATCATGCATTTTAGTTCATGATGCATTCTGATGTTCTATTACATCTGTGAAACCCTTCTTTGGTTAGATTGTTTTCTTGCATCTCTGTTCAGCTCCTTTATGTTCTTGTTACCTCTCCCTGCCACGGTCAGCTTGTATTCAGTTTCATTCAGTCAGCCTCCACAATGCCAATCAGTCTCCCTATATGTGTTCCTCTGTTCTGTTTGCTCCTTGCTTCGTAATACTGCTTTACTCATGACTTTGTTTAAGTCCATGCCTATGTTCTTGTCCATGCTCCATGCCGTATTCGCTTCATGCCTACCTGTAAGTTTTTGACTTTAACTTTAATATACCTTTCAACTCACCGTGCTCCTTCTCCCTGCCTGTCTGCATTTGGCCCCGACTCCAAATCCACATCTTTGACAAAAACAGCAGCTTTGTTTCCAAGATCACGAACATTTTGATGTTGATGGGAGTCTATCTGTTATTTGGGATAACATTACCTTGTTTGGAATAAAATGTCTTGGAGATTGTGAAGGACTTTAAAGTAAATTTGCAGATTGTAAATTAAAGGAATTTAGGCCTTAACTAAACAATTTCATACATAAGCGGTGACTCAAGATGGTCTTTACTGGTGCAAATCTCCTAAAAACGAGTAATAATCGGTTTGCTTAGAATCAAATTTACAATAAACCATTCCGTATAAGCCTGTGGCTCTATGCATCGATAGACTAGGGAAATCTGGGCTGCATTGGCAAACCAGCTAAGGTCCCTTAGGATTGCTATCAAGAACAGGCATTATATTTCAAGGGCCCATAGACAGGAGACTATGTTTGAGGAGATGACTTAACAGTTATTTAAAAAGAGAGACAAACTGACTCGTAATACTGAGAGGAGGAAATTTATATTAAAGTAACAAGTCTGCCACTCTAATTCCACATGACATTGTTTAAACAGTTTTAAAAAGGCCAAGTATAAAAAAACATCGATCCAAAACAACCAAAATAAGAACAAGGACTTAGGAGGGGACATCTTTATTATGCTATTAAAATTTATAGAACATTTCTGTTATGCTATGCTATGCTTCTCAGTGAGAGAAGGATGGTAATAATTTTTCTTAAATGATTCTGCTGCAATAAAAGAAGTTTATTTCAAGGCTTTTTATGTTTCTTTACTAGGCATGCACATAAATGTGTAAGGTGCAGTATTTTAGAACCCACGCTTGAAGAATCAAATTAACAGTAAACCAGTCTCTCTTTTATGGTATTGTTGTCTTTTTGCATCTTTTGTTAACCGTAAATAAGTCTAGTCTGCATATTCCTATTGCCTCTTATGTGCTTCTGATTATTTGTGTATCAAATAAAGAATTACTTTGTGGTTTGTTGTTTTATTCATGTTTTGTCATTATTATTTATAATTACCATAAGGATAATTCTGGATTTTTTTCCTTTTCTATGTCTCTCTTATCTTTGTGTGATCACCTTTTCTGACTTGGTGTTGTTTCCAGTCCATGCTGTCATGTGTTCTTGGGTTCATTTAGTACTCTTTAAGTGACATTCAAATACAACAGATGTCTTTTTATGTGGCTTCTCTAGAGGAATTTCTGACAACACTTTCCAGCTTGTGCTATTTTTAATATTTAATATTTCCTTGTTTTATGAATCAAATTTGCAGTCATGTGACTTTAACCTAAACTCTGTAGCTCTAAGGTAAATATTACCTGTCTCTTCATAGATGTATTCTCCTCCAGGTACAGCCTAGCATTAATAGCACGGCATGCAGAACTTTGTGTGCTAGTTTTGTAATGTCAAAAGCATTCGCAGATGTTCAGAGCATTTTTGAGAAACAACACACACATTACAGTGTCAATTGGCAATGTGGCCTATTAGATCATCAAGTTTAGGAGTGCCTATCCTAAAACTGGAATGACTTGTTAGGCCAAATATAGCAAGTTGTTGTAAAATATAATCAAACCACACTTCAAACTCTGATTCCTGTTTTGTCATAAAGAATCAATTTTATCCTAGTAACAAAACACATTCTTGACTTTCAAAACATTAAAAAGAGATATTTCCAATAACCGTCAGGCCAGTAGAATTGAAGAGAGTTTTATTTAATGTTTAAAGCAAGGCTGGATGTTAAAGGGTAATTTTATGTGATGCAGCCCTTCCTGGTCAGTAAGAACATTTCAGAAATTCTTACTGACTTACATCAGAAAATATCTTTTAACATGTGTACCTTTAGCTAGTTTTAATTCCAACTACTGATGCTTTAAATAGCTTTTTAACCAGTTGTAATGTCAATGCTGGACATCCATAATGTCATTTCTAGTAGTTAAATGTTTTCTTTTGGATATTTAGAAATGTGTTAAAGATGTGTAATATGAATCCTTTTTCACAAATCTAAAACAAAACTTATTCCCAGTTAATTTTCTGATATCCATTATGTTCTGGGCCTGATTTCAGCAAGAAATCAGTCAGACCTAAGCAAGAAGTGTAGTCCAGAACAGGCTGGACAGTGTGCACTTTAAATACATTTTAAAATGGGATCTGAATTTGACATTTACACCATTTCCGCTCACCCAGTTTTAGATTGTATTAAATTCTGATTTTGGGTTAAAGGAATTATATTCCGGTTTGATCAAACGTTTAGAGCCAGTGTAAGTATTGTATAGTACATTGGCTTTCCATACAGCATCACTTCCTCGACATTTTGTACACTGTGCGCAGACGGATGTGCAGCCACCCTGATTGGGCCGTTGGATAACCAGGGAGGGTTATTAGTTACACTATTTGTGCTGTGATTGGACGTGGCTTCAAAGTGGGAAGTACGCCGGTGTCTCCCTGGTTGCGCAAGACGCCATTTTGGAGTGACAGTGAAAGATAACGCAAAGATCGGGTTGCTGTCTCTAAAGGTAATACCGGACGGAGAGAAACCTAATTTTATACTGAAATGTTGCTCTGTGTGTGCTGTTTGTCTTTATGTTCGGACTGATTGATTTGAGCGGCGTTTGGAGTGACGTCACGTTGATCTCTAAGCAGTGACGCGGCAGATCGCTAAGGGCAGCTAGCGCGCTACAGCAGTTCCTGTCACGGCCGATCTAAAAAACAGCAATAGCGGGATCCCATTACCGAGCTTGGCTTCGGTTGTAACTACGTTTGTTAAAGTATGTGCGTTGGAAGTCTTCATAATGGGTTGCTGTGCGTCAAGCAGTGCTACGTTTTAAATTATTAACGAATCCAGTTAGCAGCTAGCCGAAGCATCCGCCCTTAGATAAGCTAACGTGGCTAAGGCTACCTGCCATTTACTTCTGAAATGTCTCTGTTTATTCTTTTACGAAGACATTTGTTTGGTGTGAGATCGAGCTATTAGCAATCAGTTAAAACTAAACATTTTAGCATTATATATGTCACTAATACCAAGTTCACCAGTTGGAACAGGCCTTTCTCATCGAGTAGCTTGTTAGCTGTTAAGCTTATCCGGGTGAACGAAAGCTAGATCTGTGTAGGGGCCTATGACATCCACTTTAGTTTCGCCCAGATTCCGTCTTTATTGTTTAAAGGGCGCTATAACTATTTATTTATGACACCCGATAATTTAAAAACCCTTTAAACGTGTGATAGATTAATCTGAATTTAACAATTGAGTAGGAAAATATTCTAGAATTGTTCATTGGCTATAATGTCAACAAAATGGAAAAAGCCGTCTCAGTTGAACAGAGAAGTTTTGTTTTTCTGAGTGTAAGTGCCTTTTAAATCTTATGTTGACTCTTTAATAAAATTCCACTTTTTTGTAGTACAGTACTTCACTTGATGTATAGGTTTGCTAACATACTTATGTCAAAACAGAATTTCATATGGAATGGCTTCTATTAATTTTAGGGTATACAAAATAAATGTAATCACTTTCACATCATTAAAATTTAAGGGGAACAAAGCATGCACAAACACGTGACATCAATAGATTTTTGTTTTTTACAGTTACTTGAAATATTAATTTCCGCTATATTGAGTTAATTATTATTTTTTTAGAATGATCAAGTGATTTGTCTAGCCTAAATTCAAAGGTTCTGCATTGCAACATTCCTAAATAGAGAAGACCCTTCCTTCTTTAAAATAAAGGTGCTTTGGATGTAAATCTAATCTTTTTTGGTATGGAGATTTCAGCCTAATTTACTTGCTCATCCGTATGTATGTCTGGGGTTCCACAGTTTACTAATCTCTGCAGAACAAACTTAATATGCTGCTGCAACAAATGTTAAGTGGGTTTGACGGTAGGTTCTATCTGGTTCTGATAAAACCTAACTTAAAACATTGCTTGATCTATCTATCTAGCTAGATACATAGCATAATGTCTATTTTAACACCCGTTTTTAACTCTATAAATTCTCATGAGTTCTCCTGATTCCTAGAATTAGTATAAATGTTAACATCTTTCAGTGACTGAGGTGTTTCAGCCAGCTTTTGGCGTTGTGGGGGACATGGCAATACAGATGATTGCACTGTGCTGTTTTAAGGAGTTAAACCGTATAACTTGTGGGTAAATTTACAGTTAAATTGTTTAAAAGATAATTTAGAGTTCCTCTGCACTTTCTATCCGCAGGTTACTCTATTGTCCAGACGTTCTTTCATTTTGTACTCCTAAACATGACATTGTACTTAACCATTGTGTACTAATTTATTATTCATGGCAGTTAAATAGTTTTGATGGATTATTACGATAAATAATCAAATAATTGCTAATCTCTGAAATAACTCATTTGTTATTTTATGAAGGTTCTCAATATAGGCGTCTAACTTATAGAAAAGGTGTCTTTTAGATATTAGGATGTCTGAAAACAGATTTTGTTGGAGGGTTTGGGTTAGAACACCCTGCTCCCATCTCTTGGAGATCACTTTTTCCTGTCGATGGATGCTATACAAAAAAGGGAGAACCTAAAGATGTTGCCCTCCTAACAGCCTTTCTTTCCTCTTTTACAGCTTTGCCACCATGGGAAATGTATTTGCAAGCTTATTCAAGGGCCTGTTTGGCAAAAAGGAGATGAGAATTTTAATGGTCGGCCTCGATGCTGCTGGAAAAACAACAATCCTATATAAACTGAAGCTTGGAGAGATAGTCACCACCATTCCTACTATTGGTATGGGTTCTTTTATCAAATGATATCACTGTTTATCTGGCTGGTACGATGTGTATCTGTACAGATAAACATGTTTTATGTGATCCCTAGCATTAAGGATTATGGATTGTTAACAAAAGTAGACTATTTACCTAAATCTTAAATGTGGTTTAAACTATTTTTTTTTATTATCAGCTTTAATAATTGAATGTAATCGAAGATCTTGTTTGAAACCATGAATAAGTGTCTCAGAATTTTAGTCCTTGTGTCAGAAATAGTATTACTGACTTCTGTAGTGTTTGTATAATGCACAGAATTAGGCATAGCTGAACTTGTACTGCATGCTGGTTGGATTTCAGGGTTCATGTGCTACTAGCTCAGTTTTCAGGACAGTGACTTTTTAAAAAGACCTTTTCAGTCAGTGACTCATCAGTGCTTTTTCCTTCTCCTCTGTACAGGTTTTAACGTTGAAACGGTAGAATACAAGAACATCAGCTTCACAGTGTGGGACGTGGGCGGTCAGGACAAAATCAGGCCGCTGTGGCGCCACTACTTCCAGAACACTCAAGGTGAGGGGTGACTTCATCTTGGCCTGCGGCGTGGTCAGCGTGCATTACTGCCCTTGGGTGGCCTTGTTGGTGTATCGAAGATGTTCTTAAAGCCAGTGATCCAGTGACTCATGCATCATTGTTCCATTCTCAAAGGATGTATTGTGACTCCTCCCTTCCTGAAATCTAATTCATCAGAAAAAAAAAACATGGTACTATAGAGTATAGTTGCTGTCTAGTTGTGTTGATAAAAAAAATAATTATAATTTGAAGTGTTTTCAGTTGAGTTTCGGGGGGTTTTGCATGCCTTGGGTAAACATTAATGAGCAAGCGAGCTTTTGGGCTGTTCACAACTAAAGCCATTTTGTAGATAATCTGACGGAACAGGTTTTATCATCTTGGTACAGATTTGTATGTTTTAACTGCTGAAGAGTATGCTGTATGCTGAGTTAGAGCAACTTAGTCCTTGCTGCGGTCAACTGACTGCTTAAAGTACTGGTGTTTTAAAGGGATTTTGCCTTAGCATAAGGTCATTGGTTGGACGGGTACAAACCAAATGCCGGCGCCTTCACAAGCAAGGGAATGTCAGCGGAATCAAATTGTCTACTTTTGAAGAGATGCAAAGCTCTTATTCACGTATTCCTTTGGGCGCCATAATTAATAAAACTGTTGCAACTTAAAGATCAAGAGGTGGACAATTACAGTTTTAGCAGGCAGGTGAATTGTCTTCTCATGCTCCGCTTTTAAGACCGGAGTATGAAATGTCTCTTTCACTGATCTCGCTGCATGTCAAATAACTGCCTCAGATCTCATACCTGACATTATGCTATACATCTGTTAAATGTGAAGTAATGCGCTTGATAGATTTATTGATAAAAAATTAACAAATAGTATGAAATGAACACAGTTTTTCTCTTTAAATCTAGAAAGTGTCAAAGTTTAAACAGTTTTGGTCCGTTTTTATTGGTCAGTTTAGGTTTTCCTATGCTTATTTTTAAAATCATGTCAGTTTTATATTTAATATCTTTTACTTTGTTGATCTGCTTTGAGTCACATCAGGCAATATTTTTTAAATATATAATCTATATGTTTTTATACCATACTGCCATGATATAGCTATTGTTGCTGATGTGACAAGTGAATAAAAACAATTTAGCTTTAACTAAATAGATTTTATTCATTAAAAATCTGTTTCCTTCAACCAGAAATATGGAGTAAAAAACTGGTTCTTTTGCTATTTACTGATCTGAGAGCAGTTTTCTTGTTGTCTTGAAGTTCACAAAAATATTTAAGCAGCAGTTTGGGTTCAAGCTATACTTTGCGTGAATTCTTCTATTTGCGTTACTTGTCACCTAAATGCTGCTTTATTAGGCAGCACAGTAGGTATGTTTACATTTCACGTTCATTTGCATAACCCTGAGAGAATTTTGGTCGTTAAATGTCAGGCAGCTATAAGAAACTTGAGTTAAGTATCGATGTAGCGGTCTATGAATCCGCTCTGTCTTCAGGACATAAATGAAGAAATGCAAAACAGAGGAGATGTGTTGCCAGTGTTTCATAAAAGGCAATATCTGCTCAGATGAACGTTAATGTTTTTTGTCTCTGCAGGGCTTATTTTTGTGGTGGATAGCAACGACAGGGAGAGAGTGAACGAGGCGAGGGAGGAGCTGTCCAGAATGCTCGCTGAGGATGAACTGAGAGACGCCGTGCTGCTGGTTTTTGCAAATAAACAGGTAAAGTCACGTTTTTGGTTCCCTGATCCATGTAACCTCAACCAGATGTGCTGATTTGTGCTTTCCTTTCAAATAAAAGTGCATTTCACTGTTGGTCACAAGTTGATACTGAATCGAAAGCAGAATTTCAACCATAAAATGGCTTGAAAAAGAAAATAATTAAATTATTTACTATTAGATCCTCTTCAAATAGACAACTAGTTCTATAAATTGTGAGTCAGAAAACTCCAAGATCTCATAGATTGTTAAAGTAGTCATACAATTCTTTAGAAGAAGCTAAATAGTTTTTCATTCATCAGGAGAATTAAAAATGGTTTAGTTTAAATTAGCTTTTTCTAGCAGTAGGCACCAGTAAAGTGTCTCAAAGAGGCGTATTCATCACTATCTGCATCCCCTCCTCCAGGATCTCCCCAACGCCATGAACGCTGCAGAGATCACAGACAAGCTGGGTCTACACGCTCTCCGTCAGCGCAGCTGGTACATCCAGGCCACCTGCGCCACCAGCGGCGACGGCCTGTACGAGGGCCTGGACTGGCTCTCCAACCAGCTGAAAAACCAGAAATGATCCATTCCTCCTGTTTTGTTTTTTCTTTCTTTGTTTGTGGTTTATTTTAAATTTTTTTTTTTTTTCTGTTTCGACACCGCTGCAGCACCGGACCCCGGCCCCTCTGCTCCATCTCTCCCCATTACCCGGACCCGGCTCTTTCTTTCGAGAACTTCCTTCCTGCTTTCTCCTCTTCGTCAGTGCTCTAGGGGCTCGAGCCTGTGCTGCTTGTGTCTGTGTGTGTGGGTGGGTGGTGTGTGTATAAGAGTGAATGAGTGTGTGTTCAGCGGGTGTGTGTGGGCGTGAAGGCGTCTCTGTGTGTGTGTCGGCTGGGATTGGGAGTAACCCTGGCGTGCCTTTTACACACCTCCTGTGGAATCAGCAGTCTGGTTTTCAAGACCCTTCTCCATCCACCGACGTCGGCCTCCTCCCCGCTCGGCCTACCCCCACTCTCAGTCTTGCACGGCCCCCTTCTCCCCACCCTAACTCTGCAGAGAAGGCATGGTTTTCATACGGCAAAGAAAGAGCAAGGGTGTAAGCTCTCTCCCGCTTCTCTTTAGTCTGATCTGTGTTAATTAGAAAAGCTCACCCAGTGTGGATTGAATGCTCATTAAATGTTCAAATGTTCATTTTAACCTCCTCGATTTCGAAACCCACCAGTAAGAGATTCAGTAAATTGCATCTTAACCTGTATCAGGTCAAAGCAAATCAAAAAAGCAGACAAAGTTGGAAAATGTAAAAAAAAAAACAAACAACGGTTCATCCTCGATCATTCTAGTGTCATTTGAAAATCATGCTCTTTGTTTTATTATTATATTGGAAATATAGCAGGTTATTCTTATTGATGGCTCTCCAGTGGACACTAACTTTCTCCCCAAAGCACAAGGCAAGCAAACAATCTTCAAAACGAAATAAAAATAAAATTCTGTCGGTTTCTCGTCTTTTCAGCTTCCTTGATAGTCCTCCTTTAACTCCCTGGAATAAATTGGATTTTTGAGTCTGATAAATCATTCTGTGTTCCCACTCTGTTGTACTTAAGCCTGAGAACTAAGGCTTCACATTATTCCTTTAAGAGATGTTACATGTTTGTTTTTCTGTCATTAGTTTTAGCATTTATATTGTAAAATGACTGCTGAACCAAATGCATTTGAGCAGTGTGACAAATCCTGAACATGGACGTAGTAAGAGCATCTCTGAGGGCCTGAGCTGATTTTTCTTTTTCCTTTCTTTGCCAACGATTGATAGTTTTTCTTTGAAACCTGAAAGCATCCAGCTGTTTAGTTTTCATAGTTGGGATGAAGGATTGGCACCAAAAATGAAGGCTCTTGAACTGTGAACGGTCTAGACAAGAAGAAAGGAAAAAATGGCTGGAATGTCTGGGTGTTGACAGGTTAATACTCCTCAGTGATATTGCTGCATACTTTAAGATTGAGGAGTACAACACCAGTCCTCTGTTGGCAGCGAGCTGGAAGGACTCGGTGGTAGACCTGTCGAGGGGAATTGGTGTGCAGTTACCTCGTGCTGAGACTCAGCAGGCGTCCTCAGTGTTGAACCATGGGGGTTAAAGCTGGCACTTCTGTCAAGAATGATTGTAAATCTGTAAGTTCCCCTGTAAACTGTTTTTGTGGGGATTTCCTGAACACATTAATAAACATGATTTGATCCAAACTCAAAGAAAACTCTGGTTTTAATCATCGAATATCAAAGACCAAACGTGGTCAATATCTTTGCTTTTTTTTTCAGCTGAATTGTTAAAACATGAATAAATGAACTTTAGTTAAATTTTATTTGTTAGATCACAGTTACACAAAGCTAAAATTAAACTGCAATGATTTGCTTAAATTGTTTGGTTTTTACAAATACTAATTAAATCTTTATCCAAATTCAGACTATTAAATATTTTTTACATCTAAAAATGCACCCTGTTGCAACTTTAATTTTGAAACAAAATGTAGTGAATCGGTTTTTTTTTTTTTCTTTTGGAACCACATTGTAAGGTTTTTGCAGTTTGCTGTGTCCTGGTCCAGATTACCCTGGAAGAAATTCGCTGTGCAAAGCTGTGTAAAGGTTTTGAGTCAGTTCCTAATCTTTTCTACCAAAGACACTTCTGTGTAATCAATTCTTATCAAGAGTTAAAACAATGCAGCAATAAGAATCAGAATAAGAAAATAAATGTATCTGAAGGCAAAGATGAGTTAACATACCTGTTTGCATCTTCCTTTTATCAAACGTCTGGTTAAGAAACAAGCTGCTCCCCAGTGTCTTTTCAGATCCAACCTCTAGAGGATGACAAAGGACCATGTTTATAGGAAAATCAGTCTCCAAAACCTGACATTTTTCATAACCACTGAATCTAATGCTTACTTTCAGAAATACTGAATGATAAAATGCACGTTATAGTAATAAAACATAAATTTACTTTCAAAAATGTTTAAAAATGACAACGTTGCATATTTTCTATAAATTGTCTTGGAACAGTCATCACACTGCTGTTGTTTTAAAATTCAACAAACTGGAAAATAAACGACATGAACTTCATTATTAACTTAAAGAGTGGCTGTTATTTTTTTTTACCTGATAATAAAGCAACTACAAAAGAAATAGAAGGCACAGAAAAGCTAACTTTTTTAAATCTACTGGAAGCTGTTTAACACAAACTTTGGCAATAATACATAAAGCAAATGGAAAAAATTCAGGTAGTGTGTTGAAGAGGAATTTGTCAGAGATTTAGGCAAAGAAGCCCAACAACTGTTCATAGTGACTGAAAATTTTAAGAAATGAAGTAATGGAGCTGTGAATTTTCTATCCTAAAGATACTGATAAAATTTTATTTCATTCTTGTCAGTCCAATATTTTTTGTCTCATCTCATGTGCTGGATGTATTGCTGTCTGATGATCCTTGTGTCCTTGTGTAAATGTGGCTTTTACCTTTCACAGGCCTCACAATGAATGTCAGGTTAATCTAAGTAAATATTTCATGAGTAGCCACTTTTCAAAATACTTAAAAACAGTAAAGGATAAAGTATTGTGTATAAAAGGTGCAACAGTCCTTTCTTTACTCCTTCTGTCTATCTATCCATCCATCTATCCATCCTGCAAGGATACAGGTTATAGACAATGGATTGAGATATATATATATATTTTTTTAAGTTTTGAAGGGACAGCAAAACTGTCTAATTCATCACATAAGTCTTTACATGCAAAATGGTTGAACAACTTGTCTCAATATGTCAAGCATATTTCTATACATTTCCATTTGACTTGTTTTCTAAAACTGTCCTGAACTGGTAAAATTTGCTCTCAGGTGAATCTTGACTTTCTCCAATGAAGGGAAATGTGTGAAGGATTAGATCAACCAATGATCAATCAGTTTTCTGAAAAAGCTCTAAGGTGCATCTCATGAACCATCAACTGGAAAGTATATATAGCTGGAGCACAACACAATGTTACAATGTCTGACAATGGAAGGACAAGGAATTGGATGGGGTCAATAGGCGAGAAGGAGAGAGAGAATGAGGCTGCATTGCAGAGGAGTAGGAGGCAAAACAGAGCAAGAAGCAGAAGAGGCCGACATATGCACGTTCCTGATTAGATAAGAGCAACACTTGTTGACCATGTTCTCAGTCTTTCAAAGTCTGAAGCTTGTCGAAGGGTGCAGCCAAATGCTGGGAGAACAACTGTGTCCTCAATCATTCAGACTTTTAATCGGCAGAACAGGTATGTAATTAACAAAATGCACTGTATTGTAATACTTTATTACATACAGTATTACATTGGATTAAAATACTGTATTACTGCATTGCTTTATGTAATGTTTCATACAGTATTACAGTATTCCTAACACAGTGACATTTTGTCTTACCTAAATGTGTGTTTTGTATTACTATATATTTGTTTCCACATAGGACTGCAAGACCCCTTTTCAAACCTGAACAAGAGGACGCTATTTGCAACATGGTTGTAGAAAAACAGCACCATAAGACTAAGGGAGATACAGATTGCCGTAATAGAGGATGACAATATCTATGAAAACATCCAGTCAGCATCTCAACCATTGACAGGGTGCTGAAAAAACCCCAAATGAGTATGAAACAGCTGTACACTGTTCCACGTGAAAGAAATAGTGAAAGAGTGAAGAAGCTGTGCTACCTGTATGTACAGGTAAAACATGTACGAGCATGCACTAACTGTACCTCACAGTAAACAGTACAGTAAAATGTGACCTTCACACATTTGCTGTGGCTGTAAAAAGAAGATGCCACATGTGCTGTATACATTGTTATATCCAAAATGACAATGCATGTAATCCATAAAACTAATTTTGTGTCTTCTGGATATAACGTATAATGGAACTGGAAGCAAGTGAACCACCGCAAAGCTTCATCTAGATTGATGATGCAGGCTTCAGCCTAACGAAACTCAAAAGGGATGGTCGAAATATCATCTGTCAAAGAGCTACAGTTAATGTGCCAGGCTAACAGGGCAGGGACATAACCATGGGTGATGCTATCTCTGAGAATGCTGTAGTAATATGTTCCCCATATTGGGCCATACAATACAGAACGTCTTGTCATCTTTTTAGACACTCGCTACAGGGATCACATCCCTGAACAAGAGAGTGGTCAGACTGGAGATGACTTGATAAACTACGTGATAGTTTGGGCCGGTGTCAGTTTCCATTGCTCTAATATCATCGGGCATTGGTTTGTGACTCCCAACAGGATGCTGGTGGAGTTCTTCTCCCCCCACTCCCCATTCCTTAACCCCTCTGAGGAAGTTTTTTCAGCGTGGAGATGGAAAGCATTTGATCGCCAGCCACATACACAGATGACCCTTCACGGTGCTATGGATGCAGCGCGTGATGACATCACAGCAGATGCCTCCAGACGCTGTAAAGACACTCAAACAGATTCTTCCCATGCTCCATCGCAAGAGAAGGTATTCGTTATGAAGTGGGTCACAATCTGTGGCCCAACAGATAGGACTGCACTGTAATTCCTACAGCACTGCTTGTAAGGAGATTGTCCCATGTTCACATTTCTACTTTTTTTTTTTTGTCCCATGCAGTGCTGTCTTTTCCTTTCTGTGTCACAATGAGATGTTCTGTCAACAAATTACAGTACAAACAATAAAAGCGTAAAATGTGAATCTTGTCCAGTCTCTCACAATCAACCTCCCACATACACTAATTAACGTAATTGTCATCAGAACTTTAGCCATAGTTATATACAACATGACTAAGTAGTTTGTCTTCCTTGTACACAATAATACAAAGACTTGTTATGCTGACGGCAATGGCTTGTTTACTGATGATGTTTACTTCTGAGAGATGAAGTAAGGATTTTGAGCAAGAGACTGGCCTTTGCAGGCAATCCATGGTGCTTCGCTATCTGTACAAATTGTTTTGAGAAATGTAAGTTAATTAGTTTTGCAATGTCAAAGGTCAGTCAAAGGTCAGTCAAAAAAGAAACACGGAAATGAGGTGGTTACCGAGTGACCTCACTGACTGACGGGGGCGTGGCTTGAAGTCAGCACCTGTGGGACAGGCCCCGCCCACTCTGACGTCTCGGCGTCAGGTAGTTGTTCGCACTGGACAAAGAAACATTGCATTGAGTATTTAAATTTAGGAATCAGACTCAGATGGCAGAAACCAGCCCAGAGACGCCGCGTTCAATGTGGAGGTAGGAGCTCAGGTGGAACACCGTGGGACACAGGTGAGGTCCGAACTCCAAGTTAGCGCCGTAATGTGACTTTAATGTGACATGAGATACATTTTTTGACCAGTTCGAGTTGAAACTACATCAGGAAGATACAGTAATCTGCCATTTCTCAAATTCACAGGGTTTAAGGTGTCTTGTTTTCCATAATATCAGTTGGTAGTTGATTCAGGGGGGTTCCCTTACATGACTAACTCGTGAAACTTGATCTTAAGTGTTTATGATTTATGAAAAGGCAGCAAACTGAAGGTTTTTAGTTTAAGAGATTATGACAGACTGGATTTCTTTTTACAATTCCTCTTTAAAAACTGGAAAGGCTGAGAGGCTAAGTTTTACACTGTGGATATTTTATATTTTTACACCTTCAGTTTGTGTACATGTCTTCGGGTGTTGTCATGCGTGTTTGTGGAAATTATAGGTCCAGATTTGTTTCTGGCTCGCTGCCACATCCGTTTTTGAGAAACACAAACTCAACCGTGCTGTTGTTCCTGCAGCGCTGTTTTCTAAAGCCTGCGATTTACCGCATTTCATTTTTCTGGTTTCACATAATTTGCAGCAACACCAGCATGAAAGATGCCAACCAGTCTCACAAATGTCTGGGGCAGTTTGTTTTCATACAATTACACAAGACATGCCAAAACAAAAGTCTGGAAAATAAGGTTGTTTTTGAAAGTTATCAAAAAAATAACAAACCTTAACCAAATTTCTGCCCGTTTTGAAGTGTGAAGGTTTGCAAAAGTTTCAAACCAACTTTTATCTAAGACCGCTAACAATTGTTTCCAACAATCACTAAATGGATGGATCCATGGAGGACTGCAGGGAGGGAGGGATAGATAAATTTATGGATGGATGAATGCATGGGCGGACAGATGGACGGGGTTGATGTATTTATGGATAGATGGGTGGATGGTTGGATTAATGCAATGATTGACTGATGCAAGGACGAATGAATTTAGTTAGGAAGGCGCGGATGGATGGATGAATTAATGTATACAGAGATGGAAGATGAATAGATGCATTGATGGATATTTCTATTGATCTCTTTTATATATATACTGTATATATGCACAACATTTCATCAAAGCTGCCAAAACGTCAGCAACTACCTGGCTGTAGAGGTTGTGAAAATGTTGGTGTCATATGGATTGTTTGTTTATTGTCTTTTAAAATCAAGAAAAATAAGTTATTTGAGTTAAAAGAAGCATTTTGAGCAAAAATGTTCCTACAGTGTTTTCAAAAATATATATTGTCACACTCACCAAATCCTTTGAATCAATAAAGACCCATCAAACTATTTGCATATGCATTTCCACTAGCTCTCTCGAGCATAACAGCCTGATTTCCTCCTCCTCTGCCTCCTAGGCCAACAGGATGGAGGTGGCAGACACCTCGAGAAAAGCTTTTGAGGGCTCCTTAATGAAGAATTCATCAGCTGGGGAAGAGGTGTCGCTGGGCATCTCCACTTTAACCCTGACTCCTCTGATACCTGAGTCACCGCCTGTCCGCCGCTCCCAGCCCATCTCAATCACCTCAAACAGGTATGACCAGCAGCAACAGCAACACTCACTCTGGCTGTTTCACAGGCAGCACATACAATAGGGTGGTGAGTCACTGGGTTCCTGGAGGGGTCCTGTGTGCTGACTGAACAGGAAGTCAGCTGCTGTTTAAAAAGAGCACATTTCCTGAGGAGGTAGAGGATGCTGTTAAAGATGACAAGTTGAGGCAGGACTGTGGAACTTTTGAAACTTTCTTTATTTGAGAAGGGGTGATGCACATTAATAAACATGATGTCAATGTGTCAGATTCAGCCACATAGGCTTATTTTCATCTGCAGTCCCCGCCATGTTGAGGAAGTTCAAAATTACATTACAGAAGACTTAAATTAGTACAACAGAAAAAGTAAATCTCTTCTAGGATTGTCCTTTATTTAGCTCCATCCAATCAGCTTTGACCAGGTTCCTTGTCCGTGCAGAAGACAATCGTCACTACCGTGACAGCGGTGATGAAGGAGAAGGGGGGAGAGAAGAGAGAGAGGGAGAGGGAGGGAGAGAGGCTGCAACAAAAACAATATACAACAAAAAGAGTCTTCTTCTACAGATAGCGTGTAATAGATAGGGCTGAAGGTTCCTAGAGCACCTTCTTTCACATGTTTCCTATGTTCTTACATGGCTTATGGAAAACTACAGCAAAGGCTTTCTTCCTGATGCTTTTATTCTCAGATTTTTTTTTGGGTGCATGACTAATACTTATCCTGTCTACATATTTTCCTAGATGAGCAGTGGATCTCTACAACTCCTCCAGAGTTGCCATGGGCCTCTTGGCTGCTTCTTTGAATTATTCTTCTCCCTGCCCAGCCTGCCAGATTAAGTGTCTTATGTGTTTGACATTGGTCCTGTCCAAAGCTTTGGACATTGTCTGGAATGTAGATTAGACATCTTGTTTTAGGAAAACACGTGACTCTACAAAGCCTGTGGCAATATATCTCGTGTAATTTACTGATAGATGTTAGGGTAAAAATCATTTTCCCATGCACAAAGGATGGCATTTTTTGTATTGTTGGGAGGAAAGGCTCAAGTAGACAAGTACAATATATTTACACAGTTGAGACTTATGTTTTGCAACTTTCTTAATTTCCCCTTCTGTTATGTTATTTATGTTGTTTATATTACCAAATATTACTTATTAAATCAGTTTTTTGTCTAATTAAATAAAGTAAAAGAAATCCACCACATGTAAAATTGCTTTGCACATAAAGATCCTCTTTAAAATGTTACTATGAATTTCTTTTTCATTTTTTAGGAGCAAAGGAGGTGAATTCTTGACTCCCTCTGTTTCCCCTATCCCAAACCCTTTCCCAGAGCTGTGCAGTCTCCCCCACTCTTCATTGCTCAACAGTTCGCTTCCATCAGAATCAAGTGACAAATGTGTGAGTATTGATGCTGAACATTCGGTGATAAATGTGCAATAACCACTTTAAGAAAAATAATGAATAAATCCAGCAAGATCAGTTGCTAATGCATGAATGGTGTCCTGGGCGAACCCCTCCTCTTGTTGCATCCCAACCAAAATTATCTTAAATTCTGGATTGAGATAAAAATGCAGGCCAGTTTCACACAGCACATACAGTAGGTACTCTCCTTATTCTCAGCAGCAAGTAGTGGGCACCAACTCCCCATTGACTGCAAATGCATAAAAGCAATAGAAAACTGCCCACCACCGCCTAAGATGTAAAAAGACATAAATTCGTCCATCAGCTGAGCCTTTTACTGAATGTATTCTTACCTACAAGACATTTAGTCCTATAACTGGTTCACAGCCCAAAGCCACTAAAATGTAGTATCCATTCCCCCAAATACAGTGGATGCCACAAACTCTGAAAAACACAGTAAAAGGTGATTAACTTTACTGTGTAATCTACCTGATGTCAATCTGGTTTTCTGGATCACAATTATAGGGGAAGACTGTAGTCCTTGACAGTTAAAACCTTCCAGAAGGAGGGCAACCCCCAAAAGGATATTGCGGTTGAATGTGGCCGTTTAGATTGCTTTGTCCAAGCATATTATTTGGAAAGTTGAGTGGAAGGAAAATGTTTTGCAGAAATAAAGTTCACCAGGAACAGGGATAAAAACAGCTTTGAGAGTAAAGTGAAGTAGAGCCCATTTAAGAGTCTTGGGGAGATTCACAAGGTGTGGACTGCAGCTAGAGTCAATGCCTCAAGAGCCACCACACACAATTTATTCTAGGAATTGGGCTACAAATGTTCCCTTCTTTGTATTAACTCACTCTTGAACCAAAGATATCAGAAACATCTTAACCTGGGTGTAGTAATGTGAAGTAATTCTTGAATCTGTGATCTAATGGTGTTGTTGTTGTCGTGCTTTGTTAGAAGCCAAAGCTGTTCTGATGAGGCGAAGTGAGTCAGAGTGCAGTGAGAAGTTTCCATAAAAATATGTTTTCCACCTCTGTAATCTTCTCAGGTAGACACAGTCATTATTTCTGCCTAAATGACTCCAGCACTCGCTCAACCAGTCTGTTCTCCTTTGGTAATAGGCTTCTGGTTGGGCAGGTTTGTCGTCTTTTTGCTTTAAAACCCGTTGCTGAGGGACGCGGTGGTGGCGCAGGGGTATAGCGCGCGACCCTTGTACGGAGACCTTAGTCCTCGCATCCAGTCACGGGTTCGAGTCTTGGCCCTTTGACCCTGGATGCATGTCTTCCCCCTTTCTCTCTACCCCATTTCCTATAGGTTCACTTTGAAAATAAAGGCCACTAGTGCCACAAAATGAAAATAAAAACAACAAAAAAACATGTTGTTGGATGCAGACGTCTCACCTGCTCAGAGAATAATCTAGCCGGTTCAGTGGCCTGTGCACAGTTGATCGCTTATGTACGTGCACAGCTGCATCTCAGTCCAAACACATGAAGGAAGGGTTCTAACATTTTAACCTCAGGGAGAGGGAGATGTTTTCTGTCATAAGGACTAAGCCAGGTTCAGCCCAAAATTAGAAGCCAATTAAAGGTTCTGTCTGAGTTGCAAAGCTTATTGGATACAAAGGTTGTGACCTTTGTAGGACTTGAAAGGTTCTTAGCTTCACAATTTGACTTTTAAGCTGAAGTTTAGCAATTGTTATGCTCAGTCTGAGTCAGTTTTTAATCTAGAACAAAAGCAAAACATTCACAGACAATTCAATTACCTAGAAACTGAACCACTGGATTTTAGACACATATTTTTGTCAAGTTCACAGTTGCTATTAACCATGTAGTGTATTTCTTTTCTTTTTTAATCTCACAGTGTTAGTTATTTGTTTCTTTCATACATTACGACATTAAGATTTCAAGCTAATAATTTTCTCTTCATTTAACTAATGAAGATCTCCACCCTAACAAGGCAGAAAAATACATAAATAAATAAATGCTTAATCATTCATACCATGAAGTTAGATGGAAGCAATGCTTGCATAAATGAAAGGAAACTGAAAGGAGTTACAGGACTAATCCTTTTAAACATGGTGTTTAAAAATATATTTTAAATGTTTCCATTTTTTTCAAATTTGATATTAAAATGTTCAAACATAAGATGTTTGACAAATATGTCAAAATGAGACATTTGTTATATTGTTCACCGTATAGCCTTAAAAATAACATACAAAGGGAGGAACAATTAAGTGTCTTTCTTTAAGAATAAAAAAGCATTACACTGCAGCGTAAATCAGCCCAAGTACTGAGGAGATAAAATGCAGTGTTTATGTGTTTCATTCTATTGAGAGGTGGAAGTAAATAAAATGTGTGACGCGTTTTTTGTTTGAGGCAGCTACTTACTGGAGGTTATTAGTGCTTCATAGACAGCCGTGTCTGTTTGCTGGTTGGTACAAAGGACCAAACGATTGTGCCAATAATGGTTTGATCCCCCTCGTCTGTTTGCCTGTGAGTGGAGGTAGTGTGATTTCTGGGGCTGGAAACATGAATTCTGATCTCTACCATAAAATACAGAATGAAAATTGCCATCCTTGAGTTTGGAATCTTAAACTTAAGCTGTCTTCAGCTATGCAGCAGGACAGTTATCTAAACCACACCACCAAGTCCACCTCTGAATTGGTACTAAAACAGTTTTGGAGTGGCCTAGTCAAAATCTGGATTTAAATCTGATTGATGTGCTGTGCCATGACCTTATATAGGCTATTTATGCTGGATAACCTTCAACTGTGTCTGAATTAAAACAATTCTGCAAAGAGTGGGCCAAACTTCTCCACTGTGATCTAAAAGAGTATGAAAGATTAATTGCCTGTTATCTGAGACACTTGATGGCTGTTGTCGCAACCAAGGTTACCACAACCTCGTAGGGGGCATTTACTTTTTCACATAGGGCCAGGTTGGTTTGGACAGCATTTTTTTCCTTGATGAGTGAAATCATTTGAGTTAATACAGTTTTTTTTCAGGTTATCTTTGTCTGATATTAGGTCAAAGTTGTTCGATGATCTAAAATATTTGAGTATGACAAAATAGAAGAAGTATGTAAGGGGGTAAATACTTTTCACAGCTTTGTTATTGTACCACAGTGTCTCTTTTTAACTAAAGGGGTTGCGTTGAATTTTTCCTTAGCTGATTAAAGTGTATGGAGAGGACAACTCCTCCAGGTCCGTATTGGTTTCCCGCCAAGCCACAGCCAGAGAAGTGTGCCACCTGTTGGTCCAGTCGGCTCACTGCAGTGATCAGGAGAACTGGGCACTCCTTGAACACTTTCCCACCCTGGGCCTAGGTAAACCTGAGGCATAATTGCACAATAACCAAGGGAAACAAGAGACGTTTGGTTTACAACTTCATCCTGACTTATTTAGAGAGATGTCTGGAGGACCACGAGATCGTGCTGGAGGTTCAGGCCACCTGGTCTCCGAAGGTCAAGGCAAGATTCATGTTCTCCAAAAACTATGCCAAGTATGAGGTCTTCAATAAGCAAACGGTATGTAAAGCTTGCATTCATAATGTTTAGTTATCCTGAGTGGAAGATTACATTCTGTGTCAACATGCTGACTAAAAGCCTCAGACGCTGGTTCTAGTCTGACATCTGTGCAGCTGCATCATCTAAAACTATTGAAATTGATTGAGTTTCCTATAGCTCTGTGAAATGAGCCCACACTGCCTTTGTGTCTCCAGAAGGCACAAAGCTTAATGTGCTGTGTGCTCTGAAACAACCTAAGGAATGCAATCAGGAAACAAAATATTAATTTAAACAATCATATCACATTCAAACATTTGGGAAAAGAATAGATTTATAAACCCTTGTTTGTAGTGTCAGGGAATCTTCAGGGTTAATTAACTTGTTTGTATTATTATGGAAGCCGCAGAAATAATATACAAATGTTTATCTCATGGTTATGTTTAATAGAAATGCACATTGTTTTTAGCTAAAATTGTTAAACCATCAGTTTACAGGTGCTAACACATCCAATTGGCAAAGACATGTAAAAATCTTTAAAATGCATCAATCTTTTATTTTATTTTAAAAGCAAAATCTCACACAGAAAAATGTAGAAAAATACAACATTGCAAAAGAAAATAAATTTATTCCTGGGTTTTTAACACATCTTTACACTGGGTGCTAATGAGTGTGAATGTATGTAATGTAAAAAACAATAGAATGCAGTTGTGGATATGCCAACATATGGTCAGTACAATTATGGTGAGAAGACATCTGCAACACCTGCCTCCCTCTGGGACCATTGGGAAACTGGAAACGGTTTCAGTTTGAGTTTGTTCAGTTTGAGTTTGTTCGGACCCATTCTCATGACTGAAAATTTCCATTTAGGTTCTATTTGAACGATTTCACATACAATGAGTCCTAAACAAAGAGCAGTGATGTTTTTCAGCACAAACAGTTGGAAAAGCCATGATTTTTTTTTTTTTTTTTACAGTCTACAGTCTTGTAAATCAGTCTACTAACAGTTCCTGTGATTCGTCCTGCAGTGCTTCTTCCCAGAGGCCATGGTCTCAGACAGCACAGACACCACGAAAAGGATGACATCTCAAGAGTTCATTCAGGTAAAATAAGAACTGTTTGATGTGCAAGAAAAAAAAGTGTAGATTTTTATTTAATAAGAAAAATGTAAGGCAGGAAACAACAAAAAGGATTCTGGTAGGAGCATTTTTTCAACAAGAAAGTGTTGCATTTACTCCATAAACAGAATTGAATGTTGTAACGCAGTATGGTGAAGGTGCTGAAATGATGCAGAAACATCTGTGTAGTTGTACAAAGCAGCATAAATATTGGAAGAGCAAAAGGTTTTAATCAAATGTTTTGAAGACCAAACATGCATATTAAATAGCAGAAGCTGAAACTGGAGGAGAAAATGTCTGCAGCCCAACCATCTGAACCTGATCTGTTAAAAGTAGATTTTGCTGTCTTTTGACAGACCCGTGTCACAAAACCAGCAGAAGGTTAAATAGGATATATAATGATATTTTAGAACCTGAAAACTTAAGGATTGTGAAAGTATAAAACTTATATTAAAGTTGGCCCTTACATTGATTTCACAAGCAAAAATTACATTTTAAGACACTATGTGAAAACAGAGGAGCCTTTTAATTCGTGCCCATTGAAACAGGGCAACATTATGTGGATAATGGCATGCTGTCTTGAACACTAACATGTGTAAATCTATCAAGGTAAGCACAGAATGGGTAGGTTTCCTGACAAATAAAGAGAGATGGCTTGAGCGATTTATTTATTTATTTATTTATTTATTTATTTATTTATTTTTGGTGAACCTCATAGACACACAGCAGATACATTTTCCATGGGTAAGCAGTGCCTGAGCCAAACGAAGGGGAGAATGTTTTAGTGAAGTTCCCAAGTAATTAAACTTCCCTCCCATCCAGCACGTTTGGCATTTATTTGAAGGGACTATTTAGGACCAAACGAGTTTCAGTTTTTCAGTTTTAGTAGCGCAACAGACAGCGTCTTTGGAATAGCGTTTTGCAAGTTAAATTATTGTAATGCAGTTAAATCCTCTCAAGTAAGCCTTAAGCTAGGTTTAAACTTGAACCATTGAATATGGAGAGAGGGTGTGCTTGCCGACAGTAATGTAACTGCTCTGTCCTGGCTCCTGTGGTCGGGCACCCTGCGCTGTCGTGGCGCCTGGTCATGCACCTCTCAATGTTTGAAACGTGGAGTGGATTGCTTCATTTACTTAATTCAAAATAACCTAATTTAATGGTGCTCTCGCGGAGCAGGTTTGCCTGTACCGGCATCCCTCTATGAGGGATCTCAAAGGTAATGAAAGGGTTCAAAACTCTTGGATGCTTAATTAATGCTGCAGTCGGTAAAGAGTAGTCAGTTTGTTGTAAGACATGGAAAAATATGCAGAATCAGTTTGTGAAAGCCCAAAAAGAAAGTCCACGGAAGAAGTGGTGATCCAGGTAGAAACAAACCAGTTCCACATATCCTAACAGAGTCATAAACAGTTCCTCCTCAGGTATGTTTGTGGTACTGTGCACAGTTATTTTTGATGTGTGATGTCAAGTGTTTTCTTTTCTGTTTTACTGAGACTTGCACAATCAGTGCATTATTATAGGCTATTTTTGTTGTTAGGAGGGTTGTGGTGGCCAAACTGGGCGAAACATTTAGGCTTTCAAGGCCCTTCATAGAGTGCCACATTGTTAGGTCTTTAAGATACTTTCTCCCGACATCGTCCTCCCTTATGGAACATACAAATCATTGTGAACTTGAATTTCAATTGGACACTTTGCTATCACTATTTTTGTCTTGGAGGCCCGTCGTTTTAGGCTTTGATGGCTGAACTAAGCATTGCAAACATAACATTCTCGACTGCCTTGTGCTTTCTCTTTTTCCGTTATTTATTTTTCTTGCAATATTCAGACCAATGATTTTATGATATATGCTTTAGAAACTGGTGCCTTCCAATAATCGTTTACCATTTCATAGTACCGTTTCATATTCAATATTATATTCAATATTGATGATTAAAACAAATGTTTGTGGATTCCATCTAATGTGATTCGGCACTACAGTGATCAGTTTTTGTGCTTTATCAATAAATTTGTGAGGTAGATCCAAATTCTGTTTACTCGACAGAAGCTGATGACATCCGAAACAAGTCCTCAGATCCAGGGGTTTCTCTACTTAAAAGGGTACAGTAAGAAGTTTTGGAAGAAGGTGTACTTCACCCTCCGACGATCCGGTCTCTACAGATCCACCAAAGTCTCGAAGAAGGTTGGAGAACTTCTCAGGTTCTCTCCGGAAACTGATGAGTTTCTAAAACTGTACATCTTCACGTAGTGCCTCCCCAACTTGTGTTCCATATTCTGTTTTTGGGAATCAGGATCCTCGGCATCTGCAGTACACTGCTGATCTGGATGTTTCAAATGTGTACAAAGTGGTTGATGGCTGCAAACTGTACGGAGCTCCTACTGACTTCAACTTCTGTATCAAGGTAGAAAATGTTCAGATATGTTTTGCTCAGTTTATCTTTGTAATTTATAACAAAGCGTTTGATTGTAACCTTGCATGACAAGCACGTGGACAGATAGTCCTAGTGGTGCTCAAGCACTTGCCCTTTTTCCCTATGTGAGAAAAGAGCCCTTTTTGCTGAAAACGCTTGCGTTTTTATACAAAGAGCATCCATGCATAACGCAAAGCCTACATGTTTTGTAGTCATGAAATCTGAGATTTCAAAGCCTTGTTCTACTAAATCAAGAAAAACACTAAATTAACATAGCATTCATGCCCATGATGAGTGGATGCAAACTTCTGATGGCAGCTGTATGTGTTTGTATTTGCTCAGTCTAACAGGAATCAAGGCCTAGTTAAGAATTTAAAGATCTTGTGCGCTGAAACTGAACAGATTCGAACGCTCTGGATGTCTGCTATCAGATTGTTCAAGGTAGTTATTCATCATTTTTCCTCAACTGTACTATTTTACCATCTCATTGTGGTAATAAAATACAGACAGCAGTACTAAATAGTAACATTGTCTGTGTTTTTGTGTACTCAGTATAAGAAGCAGCTTCAGTCTAACTTCCAGCTGTCCAAGTTGGCTCTACGAAGCCCAGAAGGCTCAAAGCCCACAGACAGCAAAGTGGGTTTGTCTCACATGATGCGGCGTAGTGATTAAATGTGCCGTTTCTGTATGCTGTGTAGTTAAACTGTTCGTGTGCTTTTTGCAGCCTAATTCAGAGGACAGCCTGGTGGCCATGGACTTCTCAGGGAAAGCCGGAGGACGTGTCATCGAAAACCCAACGGAGGCGCATAGTGCAGAGCAGGAGGAAGGGCAGGCATGGAGGGTGAGGAGGAACAACTTTCAGTCTGTGGTCTTACATTCTGTCTCAGCTCGGTCTTTGCTCAGCTGATCCTGAAAGACGCCGTAGTTATTACATTGATAATGTAACAGCATTATAAAAGTAACGGTTGCAGCAGTGCCACCACATCTGAGGATGTCTCTATGTCGGATACTGTTTCCAATGCAGCCTGTCTGAAATACCTTTACCCTTCATATGCATTTATCCCTTACCATTAATTTTTAGCAGATTAGTTATTTAAAAAGTAAGGACAGCCTTCTGTACATCGGTGTTGCATATCAGGACATAATACCTTATTAGATTTCACAGTTATTTTAATAAAACTTCAAATGTATGGAAAACAGTCATTTATTAAACCAAACTGGCCAAAAGCTGTTTGTGGAAAAACTAAGTACACCCCATAATTGGACAGCTGTAACTGTCCATAGCTGTTTTCTGTCTGATTTTTGTTTCACTTGGTTCCAAGCATCTTTAGTTTGCATTCATCTGTTGAAAGTTTTTTTATTTTGTGATTTGTTCAGATGCCACTTTGCAAACCAAAGTTCTGCTGCCATATTACTTTTAGGGGGAAGAGGCTTTCCCTTTCAACATTTATAAGCAAGGCATACTTCTCTCTTTTTCTTCTTGTCCTGTCATGAACTTTAACATCTTTATTACCTGCTTTGGGACATCTCTGAGTTTTGCAAAGTCTCTCCTTGGAGATAATTTGTAGGGAGGTTCAATCCTGGGAGGATTAGAAGTATTTCACATCTAGATTTCATATTGTTTGGAAACGGCCTTGACCCTTCCCAGATTCATGAGTGGCAGCACTTATTTCTCTAAGGTTATTGCTGATGTATTCCATTCTTGGTATCATGTTAAACACATCTGTAGGCTCCAGAGCAGCAAATTGACAAAATGTCTGCTTTTATAGAGGTGCTTACACTGATTAGTATCAGTTATATCATTTAATCAGCAAAACCTGAATCTTCTGTTTGTTTTGCTAATTTAAGGTTAGATTTCATAACTTTAGAAGCTGGTAAAGAACTGTTGTTTTTATTATGTCCTTATCCATAGCACCTTAGAATGTTGAACAGAATGTTGTTATTCACAAATGTTTTAAAAGTACAACCATCTTTGGTCTTTTTTTTCTAAATAAACCAGAAGGTATCAGCTTAAAATAGCAATTAAGAGCAAATAAATAATGTGACATTTTCTGTTTCTTGTTTTCTGACAGAAGAGAGAGGCCCTCAGGTGCTGCCAGTCCAACATGAACTCAGAGCCCTGGACATCCTGTAAGTTCACATCAGACAAAGGGGGGAGCGGTTCAAATCTTCATATCACTCATCAAGAACTAAAAAAATTTGTGATTTCTTTTTCTTTGCTCATAGCCGTTCACAAGACCCACCCGTGGTTTCATGGTGGTTTGTCCAGAAAAGAGGCAGAGAGGCTGATAGAGAAGCAGGGGCTGGCAGACGGGTGAGGACCAACTGAAGGAAATTCAGTTTCTTTGTTTTCTGTGAGAAATTGTGCTTGAAATCTTGTTGTGTTTGTACAACAAAAAGGTTTTTAATCCGTTCAAATCTATTATAAGCTTTCTAAAGGTTTCTCTTTGGACATTTGGTTGCTGGTTACTGAATTAAAAATGTAAAGAAATAAGGTATTAACCCCTGTATATTTGCTTTCTCAACAGCATTTTTCGTTTTTCATTTGGGTTACAGATAACAGAGATAAATAATCTGTCAGAACACTTTAGTTCCTAGTAAAATACAAAAACATGTGCCTTTAAAGACTAAACATACCCCGACATCCAACAATCTGAAGAGACTCACACTTTTATTTTTGTCATTTGGGATTTTAGATTGTAGACCAACACAAAGTTGTGCTTAACTGTGAAGTGAACCGAAAAAGCATAGATGGTTTCAAAAGTTTTTTTTACAAATAAAAATATGAAAAGTGTGGAGTGCATCTGTATTCAGCACCCCTTTACTCTGATAGCCCTACATAAATTCCAGGCCAATTACTTGCAAAAATACATGTAATTTAATATTAGTATCAATACAGCCCTCCTTGAACCGCCACCTTAACGTGGTGGAGGGGTGTGAGTGCTCGAATGATCCTAGAGGCTATGTTGTCTGGGGCTTAAATGCCCCTGGTAGGGTCTCCCATGGCAAACAGGCTCTAGGTGACGGGTCAGACAAAGAGTGGTTCAAGAACCCCTCATGACGACTACTAAATCGAGACACGTGACGTCGCCCGGTACGGTGGAGCCGGGGTCCCACCCTGGAGCCAGGCCTGCGGTCGGGACTCGTCGGAGAGCGCCTGGTGGCTGGGTTGCTCCTCGCGGGACCCGGCCGGGCCAAGCCCGAACGAGAGACGCGAGCCCATCCCCCAGTGGGCCCACCAAGTGCAGGGGGAACCGTGAGGGACCGGTGCAAAGAGGATTGGGTGGCGGACGAAGGTGGGTTTGCTTGTTGCCCCCCAGCTCAGCCGTCTCGTGTTGGGGTTTACCCCAGTGGATGAGAGTTTCGCATCCATGCGCCTTCGGGTTGGGGACAGGTCTCTGACTGTCATTTTGGCCTACGGGCCGAGTGGTAGTGCGGAGTACCCGGCCTTCTTGGCGTCCCTGTCGGGGGTGCTGGATAGTGCCCCTCCCGGGGACTCCATTATTCTGCTGGGGGACATCAATGCCCACGTGGGAAACGACAGTGACACCTGGAGAGGCGTGATCGGGAGGAATGGCCTCCCCGATCTGAATCCGAGTGGTGTTTTGTTAATGGACTTCTGTGCTAGTCACGGATTGTCCATAATGAACACCATGTTCAAACATAAGGGTGTCCATCAGTAACTTGGCACCAGGACACCCTAGGCAGGAGGTCAATGATCGACTTTGTTGTCGTATCATCAGACCTCCGGCCGCATGTTTTGGACACTCGGGTGAAGAGAGGGGCTGAGCTGTCCACTGATCACCACCTGGTGGTGAGTTGGATCCGCTGGAGGAGGAGAAAGCCGGACAGACTTGGCAGGCCCAAGCGCATAGTAAGGGGTCTGATGGGAACGTCTGGCGGACCCCTTGGCCAGGGATGTATTCGACTCTCACCTCCGGGAGAGCTTTGACCAGATTCCGAGGGATGTTGGAGACATAGAGTCCGAGTGGACCATGTTCTCCGCACCTATTGTCGATGCTGTCGCCCGTTGCTGCGGCCTTAAGGTCTGCGGTGCCTGTCGCAGCGGCAATCCCTGAACCCGGTGGTGGACACCGGCAGTAAGGGACGATGTCAAGCTGAAGAAGGAGTCCTATCGGCTGCTGTTGGCTTGTGGGACTACTGAGGCGGCTGACGGGTACCGTGAGGCAAAGCGTGCCGCGGCCCGGGCAGTGGCAGAGGCAAAAACTCGGACCTGGGAGGAGTTCGGTGAGGCCATGGAGAAGGACCACTGGTTGGCCTCGAAGCGATTTTGGCAAACCGTCGCCTTGGGCTCCCGCCGGAGGAGCTGGAGGAGGTGTCTGGGGAGAGGGACGTCTGGGCGTCTCTGCTGAGTCTGCTGCCCCCGCGACCCGGTCCCGGATAAAGCGGAAGACGACGAGTACGAGTAGAGCAGAAGCCTGGGATATTTATTATTGAACATTGGTGAATTATTCAGTTTAATTCTATAATACTTTATTATTATTAAAAGTATGAGATATACAAACTTTACATAGGCTGTTATAGCTTTGGGTAAGAAGGTTCTCCTCTAGTATTCTGTGTTGCAGCAAATCTTAAAAAGCCTTTGACGGAAGACGCTGTTTACTCTGTTGTGAAAAGGATGTGTAGGTTTTGCCATATTTTTCTTTTTTAATTTGATGAAGCATCCCTCTTTGCACAATCAGCTCTAGAGAATCCACATCAATCTATGGGACAGGGCCAGTGTTCTTTACTTGGCTCAGATGCTTCCAACCTGGACAGATGACAGCAGATGAGTTATCGAAGATCTGCAAACACTGAACTAACTTAAGTCTCCTTAAGAAATACAGTCTGCTCTGTCCCCTCTTGTTGATACACAGCATCATGAAGACCAAATAGCACACAAGATATGTCAGGAAGAAGGTTTTGGAGAAGTTGAAACCAGGGTTAGGTTATAAAACAATATCCCAAGTTTTAGATATCTAACGGAGCACTGCTATATTTATCTGCTGAAAATGGAGTATTGAGCAGCTGCAAACCCAACAAAACTGACAGGCCAGGTCAAAGAGAGCTTAATACAAATGCACACTGTCAAGATTTTGTTTTCTACACATTTTGTACATTTTTTTGCAATGCATTACTTAGTGTTGGTCTGTTGCATAAAATCCCAATAATATTCTGAACTTGACTTTGGATAATACTTTCTCCTAAGCTGAGCTTTGAGGAAATAATGTTTTAATGTTTTAACCACTACATGAATGTTTTTGTACTTTGCACAGTTATAATTTCAATTAAAGTTTTTGTTTTTAACCTCTGTATGAATCTTCAGGGTGTTCCTCGTACGTAGGAGCCATCTGCATGAGAACTGCTTCGTGTTGTCATTATGTTATGAGCTGAAGGTCAAGCACTGCATTGTGGTCCCGGTGAGTTCCCATCACCCTTTCCCAGAGCATCTTTAAAGCTAAAAACCCCCACCTCTGACTCCATATATCACCCTATCTGCAGGTGCAGAGAAATGGCAAAATGTACTACAGCATAGATGACGGCGTGACTCTTTTCATCGACCTCCTGCAGCTGGTAGAGTTTTACCAAATCAACAAGGGCACCCTGCCCGTGTGCCTCAAATGCCCCTGCATCTGTGTGGCGCTCTGAGTTCCTTCTGCTCTCTGAACCGCTTCTGATCACACCAGTATCCGTCAAGAAAACAGAACATGCCTGCGAGATGAAGCTGTCAGGGCTGTGGGCATGAGTGCAAGCCAGAGATGAAGAATTTCATCTGCTCCTCCTCACTTTGGATTTTTTAATTATTTTTCCACAACATGTGCAGCCAGAGACACTGGCTGGTTTTTATACTAATTAATGAGCGGCAGTCCCCACAGAGACAGCTTAATTAGCCATGTTGGACAGGCTTTCAGCGCTTTGTGGGGAATGTTTGAAGAAGATGGACTATGAACTTTACTTTTATTCAGTGCCATGCTGTTGCTGTGATAAAGAGCTGAGCAGCTTTACATGACGAGGTGCTGCCTACACCTCTGAATATGTCTCCATCAGAGAAACGGAGAGGAAATGAGCAACTGTGGACAACAGAGGGCGCTCTGAGTATGAGTGAGTTTTCTCAGTTGTGCAAATGAAAAGCATTCATGTAGCATGTAAACCTCCAAAGATTAATTTCTGAATTGCACTTTAGAGTTTTAACAGAATCAGACTTAATTCAGAGAACATTAAGAACTGTTGCTGCTTTATTCTGGTGTATTGGATCTGCAACATCTTTAATTTTCAGACCTAAAGAGTCCACAAAAGCTTTAATGCATGTTAAGGTTCAGGATTTCTCACTGCTAACTGCATAAAAAGATAAATGAATTATTTCAGGTAAAGACACTTAGGAAGAACTTCGTTGTTATACGTCTGTAACTCCTAAAATTAAACCTTTTTACATAGTGTTGACATTTGTACACAAATGTCTTAAAGTGTGTGTTATAAATAAGTATGTTATGAATAAATCTTTTTGATTAAGATAAAAGAAATATTTCTGAAAAATTATTTGTAATTTTTGGGGAAAATAATATATGTGCCAGTAAAATAAAGTATTTTACTTTTTTAGGATTTGATTCATTTTTCAGTGTGTTTTTTTTATTTTAGTTTCACTGATGAACAGAAAATAATATTTTTCTGGATAGGTGAAGTTTGTCTTTATGAGCATAGAGTATAGGTGAACAGTTTTATAAACCGTGTTTTTTTTATTTCCAGATCTTTTCACAGAATACATTTTTTTAATTTAAAAATAGCGTAAATCTGCTCATAAACGCATTTGCTCAAACTTTGCATCGAAGTAACAGCTCACCAATTTATAGAGAATATTTTAATTTTAATGCTGAGCCCAGACACATTATGAAGGGAGGTCATTTCAGCCGCTTGTATTCAAGATCTTGTCTTTCGGTGCTGATCTATATCTCATGACGATAGGTTAGGGTCAGAATGTAGTTAAATCAAGAAAATTGCCTGTTTAGGGGTAGGAGCAATGCTTGCATTACTCCAGATGTGGCTTAAATCCATTTATTCTTGGCCTGCTCCATCCAACCATCACTCGTGTCCCATGATACATAAATTCCTCTAAAAAGTTCAAGTGGGGATCCTGTAGTGCTAAATTAATTTGGTTTTCCTTCACATCAGGACCTTAAAAAGATTATGTAATGCTCATCCACAGATTCATGTTTTTTTTTTTTGGAAATCACAATTCATAAATAAAACCTGCTCATGCAGCTACTCTTGGTATTTTAAATGCAATACTTTATTTTCGCTCCTGTCTCTTTAGTGAATGAAACACATCGGTGGTGTGGGACGCAAGTCAGGGAGAAACACCTTGTATAACATAAATCTTAAGGTCCCTTTACACTTGATGAAGACCATGCTACAATATCCACTGGCAATTTGAGCGATAAATCAATCAATGTGTTATAAATGAGAATGTAATGAAACCTTTTATTACTCCAAACTGGCCCATCTTTAAAAGAAACCAGTCATTGAAGCTGTTGCTGGAGCGCCATAAAAAGCTGCCCTCTGGGATCTTGTGCTCAGATCAAACATCCTCTGTTGAATGCTCATTTTTTCTTCTTCTCTGACCTGCTTTATCTATCCATGTGTGTGTGGTTAAATACCAGCTACTCCGAGCGACCCTTACCTCTAGCCCCCTGCGGATTTGTTGCTATGGCAACATATTTTCCTCCCTCAGCTTCGATGGGCAGGTAAATTAGAGGGTAAACAGACAGAGGGGAGACAGGTCAGAAAGGCTTCAAAGGGAGCTCTTTCAGTGCATTGCAGTAGAATTAGTGATGCATAATGACTGATTTAATTTGTGCAAAAGAGGTCTTTGAATATGACCTTCATCTGCTGAAATGGATATAAATTCAACAAAAGGAGATAAAAGCATAATTTTATAATCCCTGAGTGTCTTCTCAGAAGGTGAAGTCCAGTTTTTAAGAGGCAAATACTTTTCGAATTAATGGTGTAAGAGACCCTGACTATAGATTTGAAAATCGGGTTTGTGAAGTATGTGTGCAAACTTCGGTTCAAGGTTAAAAAGGTTAGAGTCAAATGTCTAACTAAAAAACACGCAGGTGTGAAAATACGAGGAAGTTAATACAAAGTCATTTTTTCTAGTCATTTAGTTACATGTGATCAGTTTGTCCTGGCAAGGTATGTAGTAGGAAGTACAATTTTCCGATCCATCTATATTCTAGGATAAGGTGAGAATCTCTATCATGTGGCAGCAGTTCGAAGTAGAGCCACTGCATCTCCACATTAAAAGGAGGCAGTTAAATTGGTTCTGTGATTGGATCAGGTTGCTTCCTGGGTGCCAACTTTTGGAGGTCTTCTATGGGGGTCCACTGGACGGAGACCCTAGAGAAGAGTAGACCCAGAACTTAGTGGAGGAACTCCTGGGCTGGAAATTCCTTGGAATCCCTCAGAATGAGCTGGAAAGTTTCCCTCCCAGATCTGCTACTGATCTCAGAAAAGCAGAAGATAATGGATGAATTGAGTTGTAAACTGCTCTTAATTAAATTTTGTGACTTTATTGATATCTGTGATTTTTACATGAAATGAATGATTTAAGCATTTAGGCTTGTAAAATATGCCTTAACTTTTTTGTAATGCGCTGCACAGGCAAAGTTATCAGCAAATTTTATATAACAAATCACCTCCCCTCTACCATTTTATTTTTCAGCTGAGGTACCAATTTCTGTTAGCATATTTAATTAACATTATCAAAAATAAAAAAAATTAAATATCAAGGGTGCATGAGTTGCAATTTTTGGTTTTTGTTTATGTGGATACCTGCCAATTTTTGGGTCCAAATTATATCTGGTCTGCGCATATTCTGGGAATTGGATTTTCTCATCAGAAATCAGTAAGGAAAAATAGATGTGGCTGTTTGACTTTTGTTCTTCACTGCAAAATGTAAAACTCAATTACAATATGTTTCATATCTGGTTTAATTGTCTATTAATGTTAATATTAAAAACACAAAATTTCATTCTGAGAGATATGAAAAAAATAAAGCGTATTTTCATCAATTCTGTAAGCAGACGTCTAATTCTGTTTCCATCATATATTCTGACTCTGTACACTGTGGCATTCCCCTTTAGAGGAAAATGATACCAGTGGGCATGGGATAAATGCAACAATAGATGCAGAAGAGAGCTGGCTCAAGGCAGACGCAAACTAAGATGCTTTTTAGGGCCCCCAAACTGTCAGGGGCCTCGCAATAATGCTTGAATTTGAACACAGCTCAAAGATCTAAATTTTACATTTATTTATGGAGAATGAGAATGCTATTATATTTGATTTGATGGTTTCAGCATAAATTAGAAGATTTTAAATAGTTTAAAATTTAAATGTAATAATTAAAGGAATTGGCAAATTTGACATTTTTAGAATTGAAAACAATATTCTTCATTGATTGTTGTGTTAACATAGTTACAATCTGATAATATGAGTTTAATATTTTCTTTGTGTTTAAGCTCGATTTTTTCACAAATTATCTCAACAAATAATAACCAATTAGTAAACAGTTACTGCTTTTAAGCTCAGCCACTCAAACTTGACCCCCAAATTAAAATCTGCTTAAGGCCCCATTTAAAACCTGGGCCAGCCCTCAGGAAGAGCATGGATTCATGTTTCTGGCATCAGTGCCAGAAGGTAGGGCAGCAAACTATTCAGCGTGTTGCTCTGTGTACATGAGACGAATGGAGCAGTGCAGAAAACGACAGCCGAGAGGAAGAGACTATGACTGCTGCTGTGGTTACACAGAAGATAAGCTTACAGATCCCATGTTTGTCTGCAAATCATACATCATTTTCCCTCTTTGGTTCATTTTCTGTCTTTATTTTGCCAAATAGTCTGGTTGCTTTCCCACAGCAGACAGACCAGGGTTTGCTCATCAGTAAACAGAGTAAACAGAGACCCATGCGGATCAAACTGCGCTAAATGCCCTAAGAGAGACTATATGGTTTATTTACTTTATTATTGTTTTTAATCTACCTTCCTTAAGGAAAATCAAACATTATTTTCGGACCAACAGTTTGAAATCGTGCCCCAATCTTGTTGTCAATTAAGTTTTTCTGTTCTGGGTGCATTTTTTTAAATAGTTTTTTTTTTTTTATAGACTAATCTAAAGTGAAAGGGCAAATAATTTTTCATTCATCACATCTGTGTTAAAATTATCATTCATCACCTTTCTGCATAGTATATTGGCAGCATAGAATATGTTATAAACAAATTTCACCTTCCAGGTCCTTTCAGAAAAACTTGTAGTAAGGTTTATTAGGGACCCAATGAATCCCTGCAAAAAGTGTTTATACAGACATATGAACAAACATTTCTTTTTCATTTTCAGTGCTTTAATCTTATAATCTACCCAGAACTAAAAGGCTTTTTTAGTCGGTTTTTAAATTTAATTATTTTTGCAGATTTTATCATAATTCGCCCTCTATTTTATTAAGGAAAACATTTAAAATATAAATTTTGAAAAGCAGATTTGAATTTTTATGGTGTTTGGAGTGTGAGTGATAATAGTTTATTTAGTTTCTATGAGAAAATGCAACAAAATAAAACAGATGGATTTAACTTAGAACCTAATATCAACTCTAATGCGAATTATTGGTTAAATATGGAATGTCAGGAAAACAACTTCTACTAATGGCTAAATGATGTCTAAATTAAATAAGGATTTTTGATAAACGGGCATTACCATTGATATCGGCCAATGTTAGTCATTTTTTAACATAGTGCTATTGTTCCATTTGTGGGTTGGCCATGTGGTGTTTGTTTGGGCATGTGATAGTGATGCAGCGCAGGACTGTGGGGGGTTTAACGAAACAGAAAAGCAATGTCTGCCACATGGTTGTTTTCACTATTTCTCTTGGGTATGAAGGTGAAAGATCTCGTAGCTTTTCGTTTGTAACTTCACGTTCAGTTAACGGGATAAGATACTACAAGTTACTGGGTTCATGAGAAGGAACCAATATTTGACCAATTTATGTATTTTAAATTATGGTCACTTAGCTTAGGATTTATGTAGTTGTTTCACAGAAATTGATAACTTGGCAACAGTGGTGCTTTTACAGCTTATTAAGAATAACCAGGGGTAATGTTTTTTAACAGTGTCCCATGGACTGACTAATGCAAAATATTTTAGAAAAATATTTTCATTTATTTCTTTCGGTTGTTAACCTTTTGGCCCACATTTACAGGGGAATTAGTTATGAAGAAAGGTGTGAAACTGACATTTTTCATAGTATATTTAAAAATATCTAAGTAATCCTACATTAACTCTAGGAAACAATTTCATAAAATCAATCGCCTGCTTTTGAATGCTTTTTTTTTTCTTTCTAAGGCAGTTGTCTCTTTATTCTCCCTTCAGGCTCTGCAGTTATTTTAGAGCGTGAAAAGACATTCGGTTAAGGTGAAGTAAGCTTCAGAAGTGTCCTTTTTATAAAAATACGGACACATTAACTTTAAACCAGCCGTGCCAAGGGAAAAGCACTAGTTTCTTGGCTGGGAATGTGTTGAGAGCTCCTCTGGCCTCAGTGTGGACCGAAACTGAAGAGATGGCACTTTTACACAGGATCCATGCTGCTTGCTGTCAACAAGCTCCAACTCGAACACACTTGAGGGTCTCTGCTGCTCTTCTATATAACTGCTCCTGGGTTCATTTTTACCCAATGAGCAAAAACTACACCTTTGTACAAAATTATGTGCCCCGATTTATTTACTAATTCAGTACTAAAGAATTTTGAGCAATTATTTTGAGCCATAATGATTATGTTTTAGAGACGTTTTGAAGACAGAAGAGGAAAATGCTAAATGGGTCCAGTTTTTCTGCCTGTGAAAAGCAGAATGTGATTATACCTTGTTTTTTATTGCTTTTGTTTTTTATATTCTACATCTTCTAGCGTATTTAACTTGTGACTTTTATCAGTTTTGGGTGTGGGTTAAATTTTTTTTTTTGCATCTGTAAGATTAATAGAAGCTGTTAAGTCTTTGATTTTAGACCTTTACTCTTAAAGTTTACAACAGGCAAACTGTCACAAACGAATATTGCAGACTGTCCGTTGTGCATGACAATTTCATGAAAACAGTATAACTGACCTACTCCGGGTTAAAAAATTCATATATAGGCAAAGCTCAAAGTCGGATGTTTTTAGGACTAATAGATTTAACTAATATTGGTTGAACATTTTTGTTCAATACAACAGAATCCACTCCTAGCAGCTGTCTTGTTCATCTTTGTATCCTTCACGAACATTCTTCTCTAGTTGACAGAGATTAGAAGTGGGCATCTTTGGCATGTATCTGTTTGATTCCATTGCAATTAAAAATTTTATACCGTTTGCAATCACCGCTTGCTACTGGACACTTTATACAGACCATACGTTGGTTCATGCCCACTGCTAAGAAATAGACGAACTAGAAAATAACCATCAGTCACATTTTGTCAGTAGCTTAATAGAATATCTTGTCTTCTGGTTAAAGGATGAAAACAAGAGGGATCAGCTCACAACAACCGAAAGGCGGTTAATGACCTGAAGACCATCAGTAACACACCATGTGAGGGGTGTCCTACTCTGTTCTCTTTCTCAATGTTTTAGATATGTCTCTGTGCCAACACAGCTGAATTAGATGGCTGAAGCATGTCCTCAGCATGTCATCCAGGTGTGCAGAACCCTGGTAATGGACCACTATTTGATCTGGGTGTGTTGAACCAGAAAGTTAAAAAAAACATGCAGGATACCATCCCTTAAACGATGACTTTGGACACCACCATTGAACTATATGTTCAGGGATCAATAACCTCACTCAGTAACATTCAGTTCAACTCTGTTAATTTATGTGTGAGAGAACTATCAAAATCTATCATATCATACATCAAATACTTATTTTCCGTAATACATTTGTCTATGTGGCTGCACGGTGGCCAGTTGGTAGCACTGTTGCCTTGCAGCAAGAAGGTCCTGGGTTCAATTCCCAGCCAGGGCTCTTTCTGCATGGAGTTTGCATGTTCTCCCCGTGCATGTGTGGGTTCTCACCAGGTACTCCAGCTTCCTCCCACAATCCAAAGACATGCCTGTTAGGTTAATTGGTCACTCTAAATTGCCCTTAGGTTTATGAATGAGTGTGTGCATGGTTGTTTGTGTTGCCCTGCGATGGACTGGCAACCTGTCCAGGGTGTACCCTGCCTCTCGCCCATAGACTGCTGGAGATAGGCACCAGCTCCCCCGCGACCCACTATGGAATAAGCGGTAGAAAATGACTGACTGAAGCGTAGTGTAACATTGTAACTTATCAACCTATTGCTGTTCATTACAGAGCAGCCAGTGATGCATGAATACAATATAAGATGAAGACAGACATGATTTATGGTCGCCATTTCAATCCATGCGCAAAGCAACGTGCGCAATATGCACACTCGTGTGGGCTCTTTGGCCAGTCACACACATCCCTATTTTTGTAACAGTCCACAAGTGGGGCTCACCAAACAGGAAGAGGAGTGAGTCACAGTCTGAAAGAACAATGCCAAGTAGAGAGAGTTGTCAAAAAGGCATGTTATTTAAGGTACCAGGTAAGAGAAGCAGAATATTTACCTTGATTTGGACCCCAAATAAAACTTTTACCACCTTCTGGCCACCTTTTGTAGAAAAGTCTAGTTCCACCACTCGTCAGATGCACCCCCCCATCTTAGCTCATATTTAAACAACTCAAACTGAAAATGTTATTATCTAGGATAAAACAATACATTAAAGGATATTAAAGATCTACTGTTGTTGTTGACCGTTCTTGAGTTTGTTGCATCATAAAGCAAAAGTTCCACTGTATCAATCCACCTGATCGGCTGCGACTCATCACTCACAAAAATGTCCATGTTTTTAAAAAATCTGTTTCTTGCGAAAAACAGAATTTCTCTTTTCTATAAGCAAGAGAAAGAGAAAAGTTTAGGGTCTCTTTTTAGCCATTTTACTGGCAGGATTTATCACCAGGTGAGGGAAGAACAACACTGCATTACCTTGAGTAAAAAGTATTGCACAAATGCTCCTGTCATACCAACATTTTGTCTAGTATCTCACTGAAAGAACTTTAAATTTCAGGAACAACAAAAATTTTTTATCAGTTTTAAAAGTTTGGTATATCCCAATCTGATAACTAGCACAGAACTATCTAGCAAGAATTTAAGAAACAAATACATAGAGAGAGAAAGTCACATAAACATACATTTCTCTTTTGTATACCTATAATTAGCAGGGCAGACACTACTGTTCTTAGCTGAAAGCCCAAAACAGTACAGCCCACCTCTAAAAAACATGAAAAACTTTTTTTTTCTCAAAAATAATACATTCTCACACAAATCAGTATTTTACATGTGTGCAAATACAGTGTTTTTTTGTATGTAAACAAGAGTGCGGAGAGCACATCTGTCTGTTTCAGTGTGCTTGCTCGGACGAGCGTGTGCTGAAACAATAGCTATCTCGAGAGGCGAGTGGTGCAGCCGACTCTCCTTTAGTCTCCCTAAAAGGAGGAACGTGGGAAAAGAGGAATAAGAGGCATTTATCTTCTCACTGCCTCATTCACTACCTCTCTTTCTTACTCTTTCCCCCCTCCTCTTTCTGCCTTTCACACCACATCTTTGTTCCCCTAAATGGCCTCTCTTCTGGCTAAACCCCCCACTTGAAAATGCTCTGTTGTTGGAACCCCGACAAATATGCCCTTGATGCAAACACAAAGAGGCATCACACACATACACTCTCAGACACTACTCTAAAAATCCCCTCCATGGACTCAATCCCTACACTCCTGAAACAATCCTCTACTGAGGTGGCTAACCCTTCCTTATCTCCATTGCTGCGCAGCAACCAATTACAGGTTTTAAAAGTTGATACCTGAGTCAGAGAGCTAATCCAATCCTATTGACCCCACATAAATTCCTCCTTTTTATCCGTCTCTGTCTTACTCTAATGCACATTATTTTACACTCATAACCATCCAGTACCTTCACATCCTTGGTGTTCATGCGTGTCCCCTCTTTGCCGACAAAAATATCATCTATATCCACCAGAATATGCCGGTCCAGACCCAAGGTAAGCTTTCTGTCTGTGAGGTAGGAGATGGCATCCACCAGGATGAGTCTATGGAGCCAGTAGCCTAGCCCTTGGCCAAAGAGCACTCGTCTCACTCCATCATAAAGTCCCATGTCCTGCACCACCGTGGCCTGAAGGCCGAGGCTGAAACCAGGTCCGGCATTGTCTCCGCTTCCTGCTGCTGCTCCCTCTTTAGCCCGTGCTAGCAGCACAGCCTGATATGAGGAGTGATTAGATGAGAACGAGGTCCAGTCCTCCCCAGGTAAGGCACCTCGATCTGTGCCAGGCTTGGTCAAATGGAGGAGTGGTGAGCTGGACACCACGCAGCAGTCCCAAAGTGCCTGGTTGGTCCTTAGAACGAGCGGTAGGCCTCGCAGTTTGAGTACAGAGGGGGAATTCTCTGTGGAGCGGTAGAAACCGATGATGCCAACTCTGTACTCAGTGCAATATTGATGCAGCAGCTGTCTGTTCCATGTATCTGCATGTGCATACTTCAACAGATTCTCATAAATGATAAGCGAATACCGGCCATGGCCTTTCTCCGTCAGTGGCGGAAGGTCACCCTTTCCTGAAGCGATCTCCATCCGGAACTGGAAATGGGCCGACTCCAGTATTGCCACGATATCCTGGCCCAACTGAGAGTACTGTGACTCCACCAGTACTAGCACCACCGCATCAGTGTGGACATGCGTGTACGGCGGGTTTGGAGGATACGGGTAGGGGAGCTGACGGTACGGGGACATGGAAAGTGGCTGGGAGCAGGCAGGCTCAGCGGATTGTCCAAGATGCATTGAGGGGGAAGAGTTTGAAAAGAGGAAATAGGCAGAGAGGAGCAGGGAAATGAGGCAGCATGAGGCCAGAAGGAGCAGAAGTCTACGTAAATGGCGCCGGAATCTCACAGCCACTGTCATCTCGAACCGCGGAGGTACTGCCTGTCAGACCAATAGATGTCTTTTTTAGTTTCGCAGGCGTCTAGAGGCTTAGGAAAACCCAAGAGATTTTCTGTGTGTGCAAGACAGGAGCAAAGCCACTCAGGGCTATGTCATGTCACCATGGCAGGTGAGTAGGGAAGCAGAACCGATGTTGGAAGAGGGGTCTTGACTGAAGAAGCGCAGTCGAGATTCTATCTCTTCAGGTCCTCACAAAGGACTCACATGCAGAGACGATGCGATGGGTGATTAATATCTGCATAGAAACAGGACAAGGAGAAAAGACAGGATTAAATTCATTGTGCAAGGTTGAATATTCTGCATTAGTTCTGTGTGTTTGTGAGTGAATGTGTACCTAGGCTGTGCCACCTTGGGGAATGTGAGGGCACAGCTGGTAACTACAGAACTGATTGAAAACAACTTGCATCCTCAGGGCTTAGCCAGTCCCTGACACGCACACACATGTACACACATACACACACACACACGTGCACACATGCAAAATGACATCCCTGTTAAAAGACGACACAAAATTCAATCCACACAAATAAACAACAGCTGGTTGTGGGCTAATGTGGTGTTGCAGAGAGGTGGATAGGAGCTCAACTAATCAGTCCCATAAAGCTCCGCAGAGAATTCCTCTAATTGTGCCAAACTCTGAGCACCTTTGTCCTATTTCTAAACCTAATCATCTGAAATACCACAAAATTAGAGCTGGAATCCTTTTGCCAAGAGTGCTAATCTGAAGGGAGAGGGACTCACAACAGCACAGAGGAAATGAAGTGCGAGAATAAGAGAGAGCAAGAAAAGTGAGAAGGAGAGAGGAACAAAACGCAATGAATTATAGAAACAGACAAAAAAGAGCAGGATTAGCATCTTAATGTATGTGCCGGGAGCCAGGGAGAAAAAAAAGATCCCATAGCATCTCTTTCGTTCTCTCGCTTTTCCTCTCCTCCTCCTCCTGTTCTGTCTCTCTGTGCCCCTCTTCTCCACTTCTGTCAGTTTGAATATCAATAGCCTCCTCTTAGATTCTCCATCTCTCTCTTTTTCTTGTTCTTTAGTTTTAGGGAACATAAGCAGGGAGAAGGTCAAACAGGAGGGATTCCAGCCATATTCCTTAAATATTAGACCAGAAAATGTGAAAGAGGGCGAGCAAAACATTGAACTGTGCTCTTTGGAGACCTGCCAGCAGAAAGATGAAAACTGCCTTACTTAGTCCAGAAAGTGTGAGTGGAGCTAATAGGCACTTTAATGACAATGCGCTCACTAAAAAAATCTTGTGTTGCATATCAACTAGGCATACACCAGTTGCAAGTATCAAGGCATACCACAGTTTTATAGATTTTCCATCACACCCTTCCTTTGCGATTAAAGTAATTTTATTTAGATACCAGAGAAAGTTTTGGATTAATTGGAGTGGCTGTGTGGAGCCTACAGCAGCACAGTGGTGCATCTTCTCCAATCTATTGCTGTACACTGGCAGTCAGCTGGCTAAAAGACGGCTTCTACACTTCTCCCTCGCTCACGAGAAAGACAAATGGTGCAGTTTGGAAACATTCCCGGTGGCAAAAACGCAGATAGTCATAGCATGCACCATAAAATTTGTTTTAAAACAGCAGGCTCTACCCAAGCAGATATATGAACTAATTATCAGCTAATATCATCTTGTTAGACTCCTGCTTTTACTGAACAAAGAGCAAAACTGGAAAATGGTATAATGTTCAGCCCAAAAAGCAACTGAAAAATGATGAGAGATTATTTTCGATTTTTGCTTAAGTCTAATTATCAAAATATATATTTAAATATATATTTTCTTATTATCTATATATATATTTATTATATATGTGATATATATATATATATATATATATATATATATATATATATTATAATATATATATATATATATATATGTGTTGTGTGTGTGTGTGTGTGTGTGTGTGTGTGTGTGTGTGTGCGTTACTACATTAATACCCTAAAACCTTGGTTTACACAAGGTTATCAAGGTTATCATGCTGTCAGAATCTCATGGCCCATGCCTGCCTGAGATTCTGAAAAAAGGGGACGGGCGATCAGAGAAACGTGATTTACACTTTAAGAATAAACTGTGCCTTAGGCAACAATGGAGGCAGTTAATGAAAGCTGGTGGTTGGAGATTTGCACGGGTTTCAAGGCTGAATCAACCTGTTAATAAAAGGTACAAATGTGCTTCATCGTTAAGGCACAAGAGGGCGCTCACACCGGTTGAGAATGACTTCACGTGGAAGTTTTCGCCTCAGATTACCAACTTTGATTGGTTAAACAGAAAGGAAAGTAAATAATATTGTCTTCTATTTTTCACTATAAGTTAGTAATTCGTTATTAATTAACATTTTACTTAATTTAAGAAAATAAGTTTTAATAGACATGACGGTAATGCAATGGTGTTGCGCATAGTGTAAACAATGGAGAAGACAAAACAAAAAAAGCCCCATTAACTTAATTTACTTCTTGGCATTTTTTTTCTACTTTTAATAAAATGAATTAATATAGTTTCCAATCCAATAAGAGCAAATCCCTGCAAACTCCAATAGCCTGACATTAAATTCAACAGTTTTCCGTCCTGCTCCCTGCTGTTATAGTTAATGTTCGGAAACCTGCACCGACTCGCCCACTTACCTCTAACCCGGGCTGAGAGGCTGCAGTGGCGGAGGAAGCGAGGCGGTGGAGCGGTGACTGTGATGCTGCTACTGCTGCTGGTGTCGGTAATGGGTCCGGGGCTCCAGTCTCGGTGGTGCACCACTCCCGTGTGTTTTGGATGCTGAGGCGTTGTGCCATCTCCCCCCTCCTCTCTTTCGTCTCCCCCTCTCTACCAAAGCAGCAGGGTCGTCCAGCTGGAATGATCCTCTCTCCTCCCCCCTTTCATCACTCTTCTCTTCATCTTCCCCCGCCCGCTATCCCGCCCTGAACTACAATTTCTCTGCTGCCGAATCTCAGCTCGTTAAGGTGGGCATTAAGGAGCGGGGGAGCGCCGACGCATCGGGTTGCGCGCTGACGACTGACTACCGCGCGTAAATGCTGCTGGTTATGAGCGCCTACACTAGCGAAGGCGATCGAGGGAGAAAAGGTGGAAGAGATGGGGGAGGAGGAATACAGAGAGATGAGAGAGGGGAGGGGGTGATTGACACAAACAGGCTTTTACTCGGGCATCAGCTATCACGGGGTGGGTAAATGCTTTCGGCCGGTTAGTTGGTGTTACTCGGATGAGAGGTCACTTAGGATACGCGCTGGTGTGGACTGAACGCACCCCTCAACGATTCCCTCTATCTGTTTAATATAACTTTCCACACTCGGCGACAAATTTACAGAGAAGAAGGAAAACAGCCCCTAAAACCCTTATTTATCCCATCAGAAACAGTAACATGTTTGTCATTTTCTGAATATAACAATATGGGATATTTATGTGCACTGAGAAAAAGTGTTAGAAATGAACGTATACTTGGATATATTTTATACGGACAGGTTTGTCAGCTAAAAGGCAAGTATAAAATGTAGACTGTGGAGGATGGGATTTTGCACACAGTTCATTATTTGTTTGTTTGTTGTTGCGGGGTTTTTTGG